>JADRCD010147526.1:0-22303 GCA_019843815.1 Montemys delectorum | reverse complement strand
ATGTTCTGGCAGCATGTGTATAGTAGAGGATTGCAAATTCAATCATCAATAGGAGGAAAGGACCTCGGCCTTGTGAAGGTTCTGTGCCCCAGTGTATGGGAATGCCATGGCCAATAATTGGGAGAGCATGGGGTGGCAGGCAAGGGGAGGGGGGAGGCAAAAGTGGTTTGTTCTTGTTGTTTTGGTTTGTATGTTTTTTTGTTTTTTGGAGGGGAACCTGGGAAAGGAAAAATTTACACGTAAATAAAGAAAATATCTAATAAAAAAAAATAGTATGTCCTAGGTCCAGTAACCAGAAATCATTAAACTATAGAATGAATTAAATTAATTGATCAACCTCTCTCCCATAGGATCTTAATATCACAAATACCAAACTTATAATCATCTTTATTTTGAAAATTAAAATAATTTAAAGCAGTTAAAACAATAAAAACTAATATTATATGTTGAGATAGTGCTCCTCTACTCTCTTTTGTTTTTTTTTTCTAGCATAGTAATTTTTAATAGTAAGACTAAGGCCTAAGTTTGTACTGTCTAAGATAGGTTTAGGCTACCTACCCCCGGCCTATGACCTACAATTTAAGATTAAAAGCCTCAAACTATTTATTTTTCTGTGTGTTTAATTTTAACTAAATTCTTTCTACTTACTGTACAAGCCTATTTCTAGGCTCCAATTTTTGTCATACCAGGCTAAATAATCCCAGAAATCTCACATAGGCCTTGTTCAAAGATCCTGGCTTGGCATGGATGTTTTAAAATTTCACTAAAGCATTTTCTTGTTCATTTTATTTTCTCTCCTTGACTTTATTTCCTTCATTTTAGGTCAATGACCTAGATTTCTTCATTCCATGTATACATAGGAACATTTAAACAATTATCATTGTATTCCCTTCTATCCTTAAAAACAATTAAATCAAAATGTATTTGTCCCTATTCTTGATTATTTGCTTCTAGGAACCAGGACACATTTATTATCTGATTCTATCTCTAAGCTGCCAGTCTGTCTCATTGCACAAAAGGGGCACTGAGGCCACTTTCCTGGATTCTTACATGCCAGCAGACCTTTAAGTTTCATCTTTCTGCTTCCCCGTTATGGCCATTCTCTATCTCTCTCCTCTTTTTTGGTACCTTATCCATGCAATTTGAAAGTTCCATCCATCTCCTTGCCCAGCCATTGGCTATGCAACAATTTCTTATCAATTGATGCCAGCTTTGGGCAGGGACTATGAGACCTGAAATCAGACAAAGTGTTAGAAACAATTCCCAATACTTAATGAAACCAATGTCCATGTGTTCAAGTCCAATGTATTAAGATTGAGAAGGGGAAGACAAACATATCCCTTATCCCTAGAGTCTCATCTTTAATCTAAATGTAAAATATTGGCCAATTTTAAAGGCTCAAAAATCTTTAAAGTATTAATTTTTTAACTTTCTTAACCTTGAGCTCCTATAAAAATCACAAAACTTTCTTTGCTTCCGGCATGTTATGTCAGAGAATAAATATTCTTATCCTAACAGGTAAGAGTCAGGGAATCATAAGGAACATCATATCAAAACAAAATCAAGATTCAGTATGGAAAACCCAAATCATATATGCCCATCATCTAGGGCTTATAATGTAAATTTCTTCATTGTCAAAGGGCCAAGAAGTTTTGGCCCTATCACTCCCTCTCAGCCACCTGTATCAATCACATCTTCTGTCTTAGAGTTAGGCCAGTTCTACTATATACCTGGAGCTCTCTCGGCAACATATGCCATGGTATCTTCTCTATCTTGGAGTATCCATTACAATGGAGTCCTCAGCTTTACAGCCTCAAACATGGTTTAAGAGACTCTCTGTCTAATCCTGACACATGAGACCTTGTGTAGGCTGTTCTTCACATTTCCTGCTTTGCTCTTGACTATCTGCTTATGATTGCTAACTTGGATTCTCCTCAACAATTGAGTGTAACCTGGAAACCCAGTCAAAAAATTCTGTTTTCTTCTCCTAGGATCCTTTTGTTCAAATGTTTCATCACAGCATAATATATTAAGTAAATGCTGTTCATTTAAAATCTACTAAGAATTAGAAGGAAAAAAACATGCACTATACATAAAAACTCTCTTGCTTGAAATTATCATATCACATATTATTTTGCTTCTCTTTAAAGAAAAAAATACCTATCACAAATTTAGTTCTTTGAAAACAATATATTAACTTAATTCTATATTTAGGATCTTCATTATAGGGAAGGCACAACTTTGCTTCACCTAGATTTGCAGCAGCAGTGTCTATCTTCTAAGGATTCTTTATCCCGTGCTCTGTTTCTCTTTTTCAAAGGCAACGTTATAAAATAAGTAACCTTTTTGATTTGTAAGGCTCATCCATCTTCAAATCTTTTCTAATTGGTTTTAGTCTAGTATCCTACAAGCATTCTTGAAATTTTGTTGGTTATACTCAAATAATAGAGAGGTTATCTAATTATATCAACATTTTTAATCTTATTTGCAAATTTGATAACATAATATATGCATTTTGGAGGAGGATTATGGCATGATCATTTTACATAGAATGATTATTCAAATTTCTACCCTAGGTAAGAAAGTAGGATTATTGTATTAAATGGTGAGAATATGTCTTAGTTTACTAACATGCATTTTCTTTAAACCATTTAAAGAAACTTTAACTTGTTGTATTGTAGCCTGTTGAAATCTGAATTCACACTTAACAACAACTCAATACATTTAATGTGTTTTACCGAATAAAGATCTTTTTTTATGTAAGCAGCCCAGTGTTATTTTCAGACTAAGAGCATGGACTTTATTGATGTCTATAAGAAAAAGTAATTTCAACATTCAAACTCAGTTTTCTTCAAACTTCTGTTATCCAGTGATTAGCTGACAACCCATATGTGAATTCCTCTGGTATTGTTAGCATTTCCTCTTTTCTCACTTTACTACTGTACAAAATACTCTACTTTTTGAATCAATATCTATAAAAGCTCCACTCAAACCAAGTACTTCACAGTTTGAATTGTAGCTAAGAGTCTGTATCTCCTACTTCAAGGCCTATCATATTCAGTGTTTCTCAAATTCTTATCTTTCTCCTTCTTATGTATTCAAAATGATAAGCTATACACCATTCCTCTGACTTTCAACAAAACTGTTCTGTCTTTCAAAATAAATTTCTACATAGGCTACCAATCAATTTAATGCAGGAAACATTAGAGATAGCAAATAACCTTCCTTTATAGTATGATGAAAATTTTTAGAAATCAGAAAATAAGAAAAGTATAATGTATTCCAAGTTGATTATTTTTTAATTTATAGATGGAAAACAACACTAAAGTAAGTATATTCTGATCCTGACCCGAGAAATAACAAAGAGAATTGGAATTTTTTTTGAGGATTCTGAATATTTAAGGTTGGGGGTATTTACAAGGTCTTCTTATTGTAGAGGTGTTCAGAGAGAGATTATTCAGCTATATCCTGTAATGGAAAATGGACATAATTGATGATTTTGACACTACTGCAAATTTAATTATGTCAACCAAAACAAGTAAATTAAATAATTTTAATTTTTAATAGTATATAATACATTCAAATTTTCTGAAATAGGGAACATAATTATCATATTTTTCTTCAATTTCAACTTGTGTGTTACAATGACAAGTTGTTGACAAATAGTAAATCTTTGTTATAAGTGGACTTGGGAAAGAGGGGATCAAGAAATAAACACTTTTGTTTTCTTCCTTCCATTAAGTTTTAGCTTATTCAGTATCTCTATTTTGATAGTAGTAGCACATTTTTCATAAAATTTCTTATGTATTTTATTTCTCAATGAATAAATAATGCATCACCTACAGAACTTCAGATGATTTTCTCTATAAGTTTACTATTGCCAAGATGACAATTCACTTTGCAAAAGCCATTCACACTCTGTAGTTGTAGTAGTTACATTCTTTGGAGGACCTGAATTAATTAATATTGTAAGAGGAAGTGTGAGGTTGTCTTTCATAGTATTATTCTGGTAGGCTGACAATGGCTGTGTTCACACTGAGCGAGCTGTAAAGTGAATGCTACTCAGTTTACAAGGATGAGTGCCTGTGTTGTCCCAATATGATCAGGAAGGCCTACATCATTCCTGAAGAGACTTTGATCTTCAGGTACTGTTGGAGGGCTGAGCAGTCTTGTTTTTTGATATCAACAAAGGATGGCAATATCAGCAACAGGATAAATTTGCAAGAAGAGTAGGTGACCTTTCCAGCGAAATGTAAAGGCAACCAAGCAGAAGCAAAAACTTTGCCCTAGGACTTCCTGATGTCTCAGAGGCCACCATATTTTTTTTATTATTATTCTTTAATCTTTTTTTACAGTCCAGACTTTATCCCCATCGCAGTCCATCCTCCAATTGTTCCATATCCCATACCTCCTCCCCGCTGCGACTACTGTCCCCCCAAGAGGATATTCCCATCCAACCTCACACATCCCGTCATACCTCCCCATATCCTAGGGCCCCAAGTCTCTTGTGGGTTAGGTGCAGTAGGTTCTCTGTTGTATATGTTTTGGGGGCCTCATATCAGCTGGTGTATGCTGCCTGGTTGGTGGCTTGGTGTCTGAGAGATCCTGGGGATACAGGTTAGTTCAGACCACTGGTCTTCATATAGGATCACCCTCCTTTTCAGCTTCTTCCAGCTTTTCCGTAATTCAGCCGCAGGAGTCACCAGCTTCTGTTTTTTGGTTGGGTGTAATATATGCATCTGACTCAAGTGCTTGCTGTGCCTTTTGGAGGACAGTGAAGATAAGCCCCTATTAGTAAGCATACCATAGCATCAGTAATAGTGTCAGATCTTGGGCCTCCCACTGAGCTGGATCTCAGTTTGGGTCTGTCACTGGGGTTGCCATCCTACTATCAAAAGCTCTGACACAGAATTGTTCCTGTCTGAAATAACTGCAAGAACAAAAATGGAGAAAAACCAGAGGAAGAGACAGCCATATTTAAGAGGGGTTCCCCATTTTAAATAAGTCAGTTTAGAAAATCCCTTCTAGGTGTGACCACAGGCTTGTCTCATATTATCAAGTGGATAATCAATACTAACCATCACCTAAGGTCTCTCTTAGTTTCTGAAAATGTTGCAAGATGCTAAAATATTTATATTCGAAATATTTTGTAGTCAAGATGCTTAGTTGGTGTGATTCTATAGAAATTATTTCAAAATGGATAGTGTCATAATATGTTACATTTTTCTAGTATTTGCATTCATTTGATAACTGTAGCATATTCAAAATGGAAAACATCATAATATATGACACTATTTTTTTCTAGCTTTTGCATTCCTTTGATAACTATAGCATATTCTTCTGGCATGAGACCCAACCTTTATTCAAATTGATATTTGAAATTGTATTCCGTTATAATGAAAGGAAACCCTCACAGGTTCTTTTTGAATTGGGAGGTCATTTTTATATTATTTAAGCTTCATTTACAAGTACAAAAACTTATACATGTATGTTTTCATTCATACTTTCAAAAATAAGAAGATAAGTGACAAACATGAATGAAAAAAATTGATAAAATTTTTAAAGGGAAATTATAAAGAGATATATTATATGCCAACCATATAATAAGAGTACTGAAAATAATTTATCTGAAAGCCCCAGAATTCCTACCTCTCTAGTGAAATGCAAAACAGTGTCTCTACTACCATAGTTTGCATGTCAATTTTGTGTTCTGAAGACATAAGACATTCAGAAGTATAAACTGAATTCAATAAGATTTAACACATGATTTTCTTTGTAGTTATATATACTTATAGTAAAACTAAATATAGTCATGTAACCATCTCTACTTATTCAGGTCATCTAGTAAAAAATATCTAGAAAGGAATTTCAAAAATCAGCATAAAGGGTCACAACAAATACATTTTGAAGGTTTGGAAAGCTCAGCAAATGAGTCAAAATGACATTATGGTTTACGGTGTGTCTTTGGTTATGAAGTGGTTTAAGATCCTCAACCACTGCTCTTTCTTGAAAAATTTATTAAGTTCAAATTAAACTTCCTTCACATTAGAAGTGAGCTTCAATTGTGTGCTGGAAATGCTGATAAACATGCTATATATGATTTATCTTCATTATTCAGATAATTTCAATGGCATTTAGGTAGCAATCTTCTCAATTTCTTATCACAAATAATGGAAAAATACAAAGCTTGTGAGGACTCTGACTCTAGAGGCACCCTCCTTAGCCCATCTGAACAGCTTGAACTTTCAAAAGTATTTTTCTACTCTTCAAAGACATTCTGTCATTTTACATTTCAAAGTTTATGTACTACTTTTTCAGAGATTCCTCAAAAACAGTTTTAGCACTTTACAGAAATATTGAACTCTTATTCTCTCAAATTCCTCCATACAATTTGAGGTTTTATAAGTGAAGGGGCTTCAATAACACTACTTTTGATACGACTTATCTTTTTCTAGCAATTCTAGTGTTCAAACAGAACTGTTGACCCCTACTTAGTCACTCAAGGCAGTGAAGTTGCTTTGAATTAAAAGAAATTCTTGATATTGTGCATTCATTCTTGATCTACAGAAACTTTTCAATGTATACTTATCATTTTTAATTTCAATAAAATGATACTCACTCATTAAAATTTATATAGGAGATTTCAGTTTTTATCTAATTTTATACCATCACTTGCAATATTATTATCAAATTTTATTCATCTCTTTAATTATTTTATGTGTTTACATACCAATGATGCCCTCCTTCCTGGTCCCACTTCCATTGTTGCCCATCCCACTCCTCTACCCCCTTGCCTCAGGAAGGGTGCTCCCACTCTTCCATCCACCTGACACCAGACATCCCCATTCGCTGGGGTTTCAAGTATATTGAGAATTAGGCACATCTTCTCCCACAGAGACAGATCAGGCAGTCCTCTGTTATATATGTACAGGGGACCTGAGCCAGCTCCTGTATGCTGCCTAATTGGTGGTTAAGTATCTGGGAGCTCTCAGGGGTCCAGGTTAGTTGAGACCACTGGTTTTTCTATGGGGTAGCTCTCCCCTTCACCTTCTTTGATCCTTCCCCTAATTCAACCATAGGAGTCCCCGACTTCAGTGAAATGATTGGATGTAAGTCTGTGTCTGTCTCAGTCAGCTGCTGGTAGGGCCTCTCAGAGGACATGTGCTCCTGTCTGAAAACACATCATAGCATCAGTAATAGTATCAGGCTGTGATGCTTCCCCATGAGATGGATCCTAAGTTGGAGGAACCACTGCACCACCATTCCTTCACTATCTTCTCCATTATGTCCATGCAGTTCTTTGAAACAAGAAGAATTTTGGTCAGAAACTTTGACTGTGGTTTGGGAACCCAGTCCTTCCACTTGAGGCCCTGTCTATGTACTGGATGTAGAGTTTTGAATTCCCTCTCTGTACTGTTGGACATTTTTGCTAGAGTCATAATCATTGGGTCCTGAGAGCCTCTCACCTCCTAGGATTCTGGTACAATCTAGAGGGTCTTCCCATCTCCCACACACAGAGGCTATACATTTTCATTAATTCTCATGGCCTTCTAGGGTTCTCTCTTGTTCTCCCTAGTACTGTTCCCCTTTTCTATTCCCCTTCCCCTTTCCCATCTAGTTCCCTACCTCTCTCTAGTTCTCATGGTTATTTTGTTCTCCTTGTAAGTGGTATTGAAGCATCTCATTTAGGCCTTCCTGCTTATTAAACTTCTGATGGTCTATGGGATGTATCCGAGGCATTCTATGCTTTTGGCTAATGTCCACTTATCACTGAATATATACCATGCAGGTCCTTTTGGGTCTGGGGTACCTAACTTAAGATGATATTTTCTAGTTCCATCCATTTGATTGCAAATTTCAAGATGTCCTTGTTTTTAGTAGCTGAATATTATTCCACTGTATAAATGAACCACATTTTTCTGTATCTATTCTTTAGTTGAGGGACATCTGGGTTGTTTCCAGCTTCAGCCTATTACAAATAAAGCTGCTCTGAACATAATGGAGCACATGTCCTTGTTATATGTTGGAGCATCCTTTGGGTATATGCCCATAGTGGTAGTCCTGGTTCTTCAGGTAGAGCTATTTCCAATTTTCTGAGGAACTATCAGACTGGTTTCCAGATTGGTTGTATCATTTTAGGATCCCACAATCTATGGAGGAGTTTTCCTCTTTCTGCACATCCTCACCAGCACATGCTGTTACTTGAGTTTTTTAACTTAGTCATTCTGATTGGCTTAAGGTGAAATCTCTGTCATTTTAATTTGCATTTCCCCACTTCCCCAATGACTTAGGACTATGAACATTTCTTTAATTGCATCTTTGCCATTTAATATTCTTCTGTTTGAATTTTTCCTTTAGTTCTGTAGCCCATTTTAAAAATTGTATTATTTCATATTTTTAAACTTAGCTTCTTGATTTCTTTATTGTCACTTAGCACTTGTCTACTTCAGTTGTGTCTGTGTGACAGACCTAAAAACCTAATCATGGACCTGAGGCGTATGCTTCAAAAGGAGTCAGTCTCCCAAGGTTGTCAGTCTCTGACATCTCCTAGCTGAGATGTGTTCCAGATTAGTCTCTGCTAAAGTCTGTGGAAAGATCTGTGTGCTTTCTTTATTCAGGTATAAAGATGCCCTAAGAAATATTTCTAACTGAGATTAAACATTATTTCCTGGCCTCCACAGTGTTTCAATAATCCTAATTGATTTCCTAACTGTAATTAGATTGGAACCTTTACAAAGAAGCTGTCTTACCAGACAGGGTGTCTCAAGAGTTAGAGATAGCAGTTAACCACTTATTATCAGAGCAGTCCCATACAAGGCAGAATTGTTTTACTACCAGAGAGAAGTTGTAGGGCTTCTGTCACTAATTATCTATGTTAAAGCCAAGGATATTCTCAAGGACCTCCAGCTGCTTGCCTCAGACAAGACCCTGAGAATATAACTTGGGGCTACCAAAATAGCCCAAGAAGAAGGACATCACTGCTCCTCCACTTTGCACCTGGCTGTTTGATCTTACTGACTTTGATGTGACCACTACCAGCCTATGTGACTTCTATTATTTGCCCTGTTCTCTGTATACTATATAAGCCTGATTTTTACTTTGTACAAATTGCACTCAGATACCACACTCCCTTGGGTTTTGTCTGTTTGTCATTTCTTCACCAATGCCTTCTCTACCTGACTAGGACTCTGTTTCCCCCACAGGTTGATGGAGGCCCAGACTGGCCAGCCCTTGGCACTTTATATATATTTTGCATAATATCAGATATAGTGAAGATATTTTCCTAATCTGTAGGTTGCTAATTTGTCCTTTTGACAGTGTCTATTGTCTTACAGAAGCTTTTCAGTTTCACAAGGTCTCATTTATCAATTATTGATCTTAGAGCCTGAGCCATTGGTGTGCTGTTCCGGAAATTTTCCCCTGTGCCGATGAGTTCAAGGTTCTGTGTCATTTTCTCTTCTATTAGATTCAGTGTATTTTGTTTTATGTTGAGGTGCTTGATCCACGTGAACTTGAGCTTTGTGCAAGGTCATAAATATGGATCTATTTTCATTGTTCTATGTATAGACAGCCAGTTAGACCAGCATCATTAATTGAAGATTCTTTTTTTCCACTCTATGTTTTTGACTTCTTTTTCAAAGATCAAGTGTCCACAGGTGTGTGGGTTAATTTCTCGGTTTTGGTTCCATTCCTATGAGTGACCTGTCTACCTCTGTATAAATAGCATGTGGTCTTTATCACTATTGCTTTGTAGTACAGCTTGAGTTGAAGCATGATTACTCCCCCAGAAGATCTTTTATTGTTGAGAATTGTTTTGGCTATCCTGGATATTTTTTTTTCCATATGAAGTTGAGAATTTCCCCATGTATGGGAAAAATTGTGTTGGAATTTTGGTGTGGGTCAGATTAATCTGTATATTGCTTTGTTAAGATGGACATTTTTACTATGTCAATCCTACCTATTCATGAGCATGGGAGATCTTCCCACTTTCTGAAGTCTTATTCAATTTCTTTCTTCAGGGATTTGAAGTTTTTGCCATACAGATCATTCCCTTGCTTGGTGAGAGTTATACCATGATATTTTATACTACTTGTGGCTATTGTGTGAAGGATGTTGTTTCCCTAATTTCTTTCTCAGCCTCTTTACCATTTGTATAAAAGAAGGATACTTATTTGTTTGAGTTACTTTTATATTCCATCACTTAGCTGAAGTTGTATGTCAGCTGTAGGAATCTCTGGTGGAATTTTGGTGGTCGCTATGTATACTATCTCATCATATCATCTGCGTATAGTGATACCTTGATGTCTTTTCCAATTTGTTTCTGCTTGATCTCCTTTTGTTGTCTAATTGCCCTAGCTAAAGCTTCAAGTAACAAATTGAATGATAGGGAAAGAATGGGCAGCCTCATCTTGTCCCTGATTTTAGTGGGGTTCTTCAAGTTTCTATTGAATTGATGTTTGCTATTGGTTTACTGTATATTGCTTTTATTATGTTTAGGTACATGCCATGAATTCCTGGTTTCTTCAAGACTTTTAACATTAAGGGTTGTTGTATTTTGTTAAAAGATTTTGCATTATTTAAGGAGGTGGTCTTGTGACATTTTGGTTGAGTTTGTTTACATTGTGTATTATATTTACAGATTTTCATATATTGAAACTTCTCATCATCCCTAAGCCTGCTTAGTCATTGTTAATGATGATTTTGATGTGTTCTTGGATTCATTTTATGAGAATTTAATTGACTATTTTTGCAATGATATTCATTAGTGAAATTGGTCTTAAGTTCTCTTTCTTTGTTGGGTCTTTCTATAGTTTGGATATCAGAAAAATTTTGCCCTCATAGAATGAATTAGATAGTGTTCCTTCTGTTTCTATTTTGTGGAATAGTTTGAGAAGAACTGGTATTAGCTCTACTTTGAAGGACTAGCAGAATTCTGCAAGGAAACCATCTGGGCTGGGCTTTGGAGTTTTATAATGATTACTTCTATTTCCTTATGGGTTATGAGACTGTTTAGATAGTTTACCTGATCTTAATTTAAATTTAGTACATGGTATCTGTGCAGAAAATTAACCATTTTATCTAGATTTTCCAGTTTTGTTGAGTATAGGCTTTTATATTCAGTTCTAATGATTTTTTTAAATGTTCTTGGTTTCTGTTGTTATGTCTCCCATTTTTATTTCCAATTATGTTAATTTGGATACTGTCTCTGTACCCTTTAATTAGATTGCCTAAGAGTTTATCTATCATGTTGATTTTCTCAAAGAATAAGCTCCTTGTTTTGTTGATTCTTCATATAATTCTCTTTGTTTCTATGGGTTTATTTAAGTCCTAGGTTGACTATTTCCTGTCCTCGACTACTCTTGGGTATGTTTGCTTATTTCTGTTATAGAGCTTTAGGATGTGTGGTCATGTTGCTAGTATGGTATCTCTCCAATTTCTTCATGAATGCACTTAGTGTTATAATATTACTCTTAACACTGCTTTCATTGTGCCCCTTAGGTTTGGGCATGCTGTGTCTCCATTTTCATTGAATAAACTCTTTGATTTCTTTATTTCTTCACTGACCAAATTATAATTGAGCTGAAAGTTGTTCAAGTTCCATGAGTATATGGGTTTTCTTTTGTATTTGTTTTTATTGAACTCTACCCTAGTCCACGAAGATCTTATAGAATGCAGATGATTATTTCAGCCTTCCTGTTTCTATTGAGGGTTGTTTTGTGTCCAATTACATGGTCAGTTTTGGAGATGGTTCCATGAGATATTGAGAAGAAAGTATAGTCTCTTGTATTGAGGTGAAATGTTCTGGAGATATCTGTTAAATCCATTTGGTTCATAACTTGTCATAATTTCTCTGTCTCAATTTAATTTATGTTTCAGTAACCTGTCTATTGGTATTGAAGTCTCCCACTATTAATGTATAATAATAATAATGTTTTGAGATTCATTAAAGTTTCTTTTATGAATGTTAGTACCTGTGCATTTGGGGCATAGATGTTTAGAACTGGGACTTCCTCTGCGTGGATTTTTCCTTTGATGAATATAAAATGTCTTTCCCCATATCGTTATGCAACTTTTGGTAGAAGTCTGTTTTATTGGATATTAAAATGCCTACATCAGCTTGCATCTTGGGGTGATTTGCTAGGCCTTTACTCTGAGGTAGTATCTGTTGTCACTGGGATGTGTTTCTTGCATCAAGCAAAATGCTGGATTCTTTTTGCATGCCTAGTCTGGTAGCCTCTGTCTTTGTATAAGGATATTAAGTCCATAAATGTTGAGAGATATTACAGGCAGATCATTTTTACTTCTTATTTTTGTTGCTAGAGGTGGTATTATGTGTGTGTGGTTCTCTTCTTTTGGGTATATTGTGAAGTTTTTAATTTCTTAATTTCTTCTTAATTTCTTATGTGTAATTACCCTCCTTTTATTGGAGTTTTCCTTTCAGTATCCTCTGTAGGACTGTATTAGTAGAAAGAAATTATTTAATTTGGTTATATCATTGAATATCTTGGTTTTCCCATCTAAGGTGATTGAGAGTTTTGTGGGATATTGAAGTCAGGGCTGGCATTTTTCTTCACTTAGGGTCTGGATGATATCTGTCCAGGATATTTTGGCTTTTAGAGTCTCTGTTTAGAAGTTTAGTATAATTCTGATATGTTCCTTGATCCCTTTACTTCAATATTCTTTCTGTGTTCTGTGTATGTGATAAGAGGAGTTTCTTTTCTGGTCCAAACTACTTTGTATTCTGTGGGCATCTTGTACTTTTGTGGCCATCTCTTTCTTTAGGTTAGGGAAGTTTTCTTCTTTGATTTTGTTGAAGATGTTTTCTAGCCATTTTAACTGGGAATCTTCACCCTCTTCTGTTCTTACTATTCTTGTGTATGATCTTTTCATTATGTCCTGAATTTCCTGTATGTTTTGGGTTAGGAACTTTTTACATTGTATTTTCTTTGATGTGTCAGTATTTACTAAGGTATCTTCTGTGCCTGAGATTCTCTCTTCTATCTCTTGTATTCTGTTGGCAATGCTTGTATTTGTAGTTCCTAATCTCTTTCCAAAGTTGTCCCTATCCAGGTTGACTCCATTTGTCCTTTATTCATTGTTTCTATTTCCATTTTTAGGTCTTTGGCACTTTTGTTCAATTCCTTTACCTATTAGATTATATTTTTCTGTATTTTTTAAAAGTATTTATTTGCTTTTTCGTTAAGAGCTTCTACCTGTTTACCTATGTTCTCCTGTATTTCATTAAAGAGGTTAGTTGTATCATCCTTAAATTCCTCTATCATCTTCAAGAGATGGGATTTTTTGGTCAGAATCTTGCTTTTCAGTTGTGTTTAGGTATCCAGGGACTGCTGTGGTGGGAGAACCTGGTTTTGATGGTGCCAAACTGAATTGGATTCTGCAGCTTGTATATTATGTTTGCCTCTTGCCATCTGCTTATCTCTTGTTTTAATTATCTAGTTGTCTCTAACTGGAGCCAGTCTCACCAGAAGCAGGTGACATTGGTTAGAACTGGCCTCCTGGGAGATAGGTTATGCTCTCTCTTTTTAAGGGTATCTCCTGTGTCTCCAGTTAGAGGAGACCTATTGTGTTTCTGGTTAGTAAGAACCTCCTGGGAGTCCGGAAAATTTGGAGTCCATTGACAGGATGTGCTCCAGCAGCATATGAAGGTGCAGAACAGAAGGACTTTACCCCTAGTTAAAATCACTTCTCATGATGATGATAGGGGACATTAAGAAGGACATAAAGAACTCACTTAAAGAACTACAGCAGAACACAAGTAAACAGGTAGAAGACTTTAAACACAAAAATCACTTAAAGAATTACCGGAAAACACAACCAAACAGGTGAACGAATTGAACAAAACCATCCAGGATCTAAAAATGGAAAGAGAATTAATAAATAAATCACAAAGGGAGACAACCATAGACTTAGAAAACCTAGGAAAGAGATCAGAAGTCATAAATGCAAGCATCACTAACAGAATACAAGAGATAGAAGAGAGAATCTCAGGTGCAGAAAACACTGACACAATAGTCAAAGAAAATGCAAAATTGCAAAAGCTCCTAATCCAAATTTTCAGGAAATTCAGGACACAATGAGAAGAACAAACCTAAGAATAATAAGTATAGAAGAGAGAGAAGATTCCCAACTTTAAGAGCCAGTAAATATCTTTAACAAAATTATAGAAAAAAACCTTCCCTAACGTAAAGAAAGAGATGCTCATAACATATAAGAATCCTACAGAACTCCAAATAGATTTGACCAGAAAAGAAATTCCAACTGTCACATAACAATCAAAACACCAAATGCACAAAACAAAGAAAGAATATTAAAACAGTAAGGGACAAATGTCAAGCAATATATAAAGTCAGACCTACCAGAATTACACCAGACTTCTCACCAGTGACTATAAGCTAGAAGATTCTAGGAAATAGGACATATAGACCCTAACAAAACAGAAATGCTGTTATACTCAGCACAAATCCCAATTACCATAGATGAAACCAAGTTATTCCATGCCAAAACCAAATTTAAACATGTTTCCACAAATCCAGCCCTAAAAAGGATAAGGGATGGAAAACTCTTACACAAGGAAAGTACACCCAAGAAAAAACAAGAAATTAATATACTTCTAGAAACCTCAAAAGAAGATAGCCACACAAACATAATCCCTTCTCTAACAACAAAAATATAAGGAAGGAACAATCGCTTTTCCTTAATACCTCCTAATATCAATGAAATCAAATCCCCAATAAAAAGACATAGACTAATGGACTGAATATGTAATCAGGACTCAGCATTTTGGTGAATTCAGGAAATGCACCCCAGTGACAAAGACAAATACTACTTCAAAGCAAAAGGCTGGAAAAATATTAGAAGCAAATTGTCCCAAGAAAAGAGCTAGAGTAGCCATTTTAATATCAAATAAAATCGACTTTCAAACAAAAGTTATCATAAAGGATGAAGAAGAGCATTTTCTACTCAACAAGGGACAAAACTATCAAGATGAACTCTCAATTCTGAACATCTATGGCCCAAATGCTAGGGTACCCATACTCACTAAAGAAACTTTGCTAAAGCTCAAAGTCCACATTGATCCCCACACAAAAATAGTGAGAGATTTCAATATCCGCTCTCATCCATAAACTGATCATAGAAACAGAAACTAAACAGATTAAACTAACACAGTCAAAACACTTTGAAACTAACAGAATTTATGAACAAAATGGATTTAACACATATCTATAGAAATTTTTATCCTAAAACAAAAGGATGTACCTTCTTCTCAGCACCACATGGTACCTTCTCCAAAATTGACCATGTAATATGTCACAAAATAGGCCTCAACGTATTCAAGAAAATTGAATCCTTTCAGATCACCACGGACTGAGGCTGGTCTTCAATAACAACCAAAACAATGAAAATCCCACATGTACACAGATGCTGAATTATGCCCTCCTCAATGATAACTTGGTCAAGGAAGAAATAAAGAAATTAAATGCTTCTTAGAATTTAATGATAATGAAGGCATAATATACCCAAACTTATGAAGCACAATGAAAAAAGCACAGCTCTTAGTGTATATATAGAGAAATTAGAGAGAGCATATACTAGCAGCTTAACAGAACGTCTAAAAGCTCTAGAACAAAAAGAAGTAAATACACCCAAGAAAAGTAGACAGCAGGGAATTATCAAATTCAGTGCTGAAATTAACAAAGTAGAAACAGGAGCTGTTATTTTTTTTTGAACAAGATAAATAAAACCTTAGCCAGACTAACCAGAGGGTACAGAGACATTATCCAAATCAACAAAATCAGAAATGAAAAGGGAGACATGACAACAGAAATTAAAGTAATTCAAATTATTATCAGATCCTACTCAAAATTCAATTCTGAAGAAAACTTGACAATGTTGATGAAATGGACAATTTTCTAGACAGATAACAGGTACTAGCATAAAATCAGGATCACATAAATCATATAAATAGTCCCATAACCCCTAAAATTATGGAAGCAGTCATGAAAAGTCTCCCAATCTAAAAAAGCCTAGGAACAGATGGTTCTAGTGCAGAATTCGATCAGAACTTAAAAGAAGGTCTAATAGCAATACTGTTCAAACTGTTCCAAAAAATACAAAAATAAATAAATAAATAAAAAGGAAAACTACCTACTTAGTTCTCTATAGCCACAGTTACACTGATACCAAAACCACACAAGGACCCAAAAAGAAAGAGAACTTCAGACCAATTTCCTTTGTAAATATCAATACAAAAATACTAGACAAGGCTGCCCACTCTCTCCATACCTATTCAATATTGTACTTGAAATTCTAGCCAGAGCAATTAGGCAACAAAAGGAGATCAAAGGGATATGAATTGGAAAGGAAGAAGTCAAATTATCACTATTTGCTGATGATATGATAGTATACTTAAGTGACCCCGAAAGTTCCACCAGAGAGCTCCTTAACCTGATAAACAACTTCAGCAAAGTAGCTGGATATAAAATTAACTCAAGCAAATCAGAGGTCTTCCTCTACACAAAGGATAAACAGGCAGAGAAAGAAATTAGGGAAACAACATCCTTCAGAATAGTTACAAATAATATAAAATACCTCTGTGTAACTCTAAGAAAGTAAATGATTTGTATGACAAGAAGTTCAAGTCTGTGAAGAAGGAAATTGAAGAATCTCTCAGAAGATGGAAAGATCTCCCATGCTAATGGATTGGCAGGATTAATATAGAAAAATGGCCCTCTTACCGAAGGCAATCTACACATTCAATGCAATCCCCATCAAAATTCCAACTCAATTCTTCATAGACTTAGACAGAGCAATTTGCAAATTCATCTGCAACAACAAAAGACCCAGAATAGCCAAAACTATCCTCAACAATAAAGGAACCTCTGGTGGAATCACAATCCCGGATCTTAAGCTGTACTACAGAGCAATTATGATAAAAACTGCATGGTATTGGTACAGTGACAGGCAGGTAGATCAATGGAACAGAATTGAAGAACCAGAAATAAACCCATGCACCTATGATCACTTGATCTTTGACAAAGGAGCTAAAACCATACAGTGGAAAAAAGACAACATTTTCAACAGATGATGCTGACTCAACTGGCAGTTAACATATAGAAAAATGCAAATCGATCCATTCCTTTCTCCTTGTACAAAGCTCAAGTCCAAGTGGATCAGGGACCTCCACATCAAACCAGATACATTGAAACTAATAGAAAGTAAAGTGGGGAAGAACCTTGAGCAAATAGGCACAGGGGAAAATTTCCTGAAGAGAACCCCAATAGCTTCTGCTCTAAGATCAAGAATTGACAAATGGGACCTCATAAAGTTGCAAAGCTTCTGTAAGGCAAAAGACACTGTCAATAGGACAAAACGGCAACCAACAAATTGGGAAAAGATCTTTACCAACCCTATATCTGATAGAGGGCTAACATCCAATGTATACAAAGAACTCAAGAAGTTAGACTCCAGAGAAGCAAGTAACCCTATTAAAAATGGGGTACAGAGATAAACAAGGAATTCTCAACTCATGAACACCAAATGGCTGAGAAGCACCCAAAGAAATGTTAAACATCCTTAGACATCAGGGAAATGCAAATCAAAACAACTCTGAGATTCCACCTGACACCAGTCAGATTAGTTAGGATAAAAGACTCAGGTGACAGCAGATCATAGAGAGGTTGTGGAAAAAGAGGAACACTACTTTATTGCTGGTGGGATTGTAAACTGGTACAACCACTCTGAAAATCAATGTGGCAGTTCTTCTGCAAATTGGACATAGTTCTATCAGAGGACCCAGCTATACCACTCCTGGGCATATACCCACAAGATGCTCCATCATGTAATAAAGATAAATGCTCCACCATGTTCATAGCAGCCTTATTTATAATAGCCAGAAACTGGAAACAACCCAGATGTCCCTCAACAGAGGAATGGATACAGAAACTGTGGTACATCTACACAATAGAGTACTACTCAGCTATTAAAAACAATGAATTTATGAAATTGTTAGGGAAATGGATGGATCTGGAGAGTATCATCCTGAGCGAGGTAACCCAATCACAAAAGAAGACACATGGTATACATTCTCTGATAATTGGTTTGGAATACAGGAAGAACAACCCACAAACCACAAGAAACTTAAGAAGAAGGAAGACCAAAAGGTGGACATTTCATTCCTTCTTAAAAGGGGAAACAAATACCCACAGAAGGAGTGGCAGAGATTAACTATGGAGCAGAGACTGAAGGAAGGACAAGCCAGCCTAAATATAGTTATCTCCTGAGGGGCTCTGACAATACCTGACTAATACAGATGTAGAAGTTCACAGCCATTCATTGAACTGAGTACAGGGTCCCCAATGAAGGAGTTAGAGAAAGGATCTATGGAGCTGAATGGTTTGCAGCCCCTTAGGACGAACAACAATATGAACTAACTAGTACCCTCAGAGCTCCCAGGGACCCAACCAGCAACCAAGGACTATACATGGTGGGACTGAATGTTTTGGCAGTATGTGTATAGTAGAGGATTGCAAATTCAATCATCAATAGGAGGAGAGGACATTGGGCTTGTGAAGGTTTTGTGCCCCAGTGTAGGGGAATGCCAGTGCCAATAAGTGGGAGAGGATGGGGTGGCAGGCATGGGGAGGGGGGAGGCAACAGGGGTTTGTTCTTGTTGTGTTTGTTTGTTTGTTTGTTTCTTTATTTTTTGGAGGGGAACCTGGGAAAGGAAAAATTTACATGTAAATAAAGAAAATATCTTAGTAAAATATTATTAAATAACAACAAAAAAAATAGTCAATAAAATTCTCACAAACAGAATCCAAGAATACATAAAAACAATCATTCACTATGACCAAATGGGCTTCATTCGAGGGTTGTAGGGATACAGGGATGCATGGATGCTTCAATATACAGAAATCCATGAACATAATCTAATGTATAAACTCAAAGAAAAAAAATCAAATGATCATCTCCTTAGTTGCTGAGAAAGCATTTGAAAAAAATCCAACACCCCTTCATGTTAAAAGTTTGGAAATCAACAGGAATTTAAGAGCCATACCTAAACATTGTAAAAGTAATATACAGCAAACTAATAAACAACATCAAACTAAATCTACAGAAATGTGAAACAATCCCACTAAAATCAGGAACTAGACAAGGCTGCCTACTCTTTCCCTATCTATTCAGTATAATACTTGAAATTATAGCCAGAACAATCAGACAACATAAGGAAGTCAAATGGATACAAATTAGAAAGGAAAAAAATCAAAATATAACTATTTGCAGATGATATGATATACTTGACTCCAAAATTTCCACCAAAGAACTCTTTTCCCTGATAAACAACTGCAGCAAAATGGCTGGATATAAAATTAACTCAAATTAGTAACCTTCCTCTACTCAAAAGATGAATTGACTGAGAAAGAAATTAGGGAAACATTATCCTTCATTATAGTCACAAATAATATAAATTATCTTGGTATGACTATAGTCAAGTAAGTGAAGTATCTGTATGACAAGAACTTCAAGTCTCTCAAGAAAGAAATTGAAGACGACATCAGAAAATGGAAAGATCTCTGATGCTCATGGATTGGCAGGATTAATATAGTAAGAATGGCCATCTTACCAAAAACAATCTACAGATTTAATGTAAATCCTATCAAAATTCTTCACAGTGACAGAAAGAGCAATTTTCAAATTTGTTTGCAACAACAAAAATCCCTGGATAGTGAAAACTATTCTCAACAATAAAAGAACTTCTAGGGGAATCACCATCCCTGACATCAAGCTGTATCATAGAGCAATAGTGATAAAAAGTGCATGGTATTGGTTCATAGACAGGCAGGTTGATCAATATAATAGAATTGAAGATTCAGAAAGGAACCTACATATCTTTGGCCACTTGATCTCTGACAAAGGAGTTAAAACTGTCCAGTAGAAAAAAAAGACATTTTCAAACAGATAATGCTGGTTCAACTGGAGGTCAGCATGTAGAAGTATGCAAATTGATCCATGCTTGTCTCCTTGTACAAAGCTCAAGTCCAAGTGGATCAAGCATCTCCACATAAAATCAGATACACTGAATGTAATAGAAGAGAAAGTGGGGGAAAGCCTTGAAAACATGGGCACAAGGGAAATCTTCCTTAACAGAACACCAGTGGCTTAGGCTCTAAGATCAACTATAGACAAACTGGACCACATAAAATTGAAAAGGTTCTGTAAAGCAATAAAAAAACACTGTCAATAGGCCCAAATGGCAACTCACAGATTGGGAAAAGATCTCTACCAACCCTTCATCTGATAGACAGCTGATATCTAAAATACTCAAAGAAATCAAGAAGTTAGACTCCAGAGAACCAAATAACCCTATTAAAAATGGGATACAGAGCTAAACAAAGAATTTTCATCTGAGGTATATCTAACAGCTGAGAAACACTTAAAGAAATGTTCAACATCCTTAGTCATCAGGGAAATGCAAATCTAAAGGACCCTGAGATTCCACCACACACCAATCAGAATTGCTAAGATCAAAAACTCAGGTGACAGAAGATAACTGGTAAGGATGTGGAGAAAGAGGAAAACTCTTTCATTGCTGGTGGGATTACAAGCTGGTACAATAACTCTGGAAATCAGTCTGGTGGTTCTTCAGGAAATTGGACATAGTATACCTGAGGACCTACCTATACCATTCTTGGGCATATACTCCAAAATGCTCCAATATACAAGAAGGGCACATGCTCCAATATGTTTATAGAAACCTTATTTATAATAGCCAGAAGCTGTAAACAACCCATATTTCCCTCAACAGAAGATTGTATTCAGAAACTGTGGTACAATTACACAATGGAACACTATTCAGCTATTAAAAACATAAGATAGCAGGCAAGTTGATGGAACTGGAAAATAACATCCACAGTGTTGTAACCAAGACACAAAAGAACACACATTGTATGCAATCACTGATAAGTGGGTTTTAGCCCACAAACTCACAATGCCCATGATACTACCTACAGATCATATGGAGCTTACGAGGAAGGAATTACTGTGAGTGAATGCTTCAGTCTTGCATTGAGGTGGAAACGGGATGATAGTGGGAGGTAGACAGGAGTGGGGGGAGGTACTGGGAAGGAAAGAGGAGGGGTAGGAAATAAGGGAGCAATATCAGATACTGGAGGGGACAGAAGAGAGGTACAGAGATTTAAGAAATCAAATAGAAATATGTAGCATGAGGAATGAGGAAATGGATATAGTCACTGGAGGGTCCACAATGCCAGGGAAATGATAGGCACACATAACCCAATAGGGAAGATTCTAGCAGAAAAGAGGAGGAAGAACCTGTAAGGACCACATCCAGTAGATAGGCACAGCTCCTGGTGGAGGTATGGGGCCACACACCCATCTCAGACTTTTTGTTTGTTTTCTAAGAAGTTTATTTTGCTGCATAACCAGTTTAGTGGTACTTGATGAATTAAAAATTATATACAATATATAAAACTGAAAACAATCCAAGTCTTCAGAAATCATATCTGGCACTATGAACATTGTCCCTACAAAAATTTTATCCCCTTCCTCCTCCCACTCTCAATTTAAATCAACTAATTAATAAAGACTATAATTAGAAAGGAATGATTAATTTATTAATTTAATCATTGTCATACTTGTGAACATGGACTTGTACCAGAGTTATGAGCTTAGTGGTTCAAATTTATTGCCAAAGCTGCCTATGGTTTCAAAGAAGAGAAAGCTATATTTTACATAGTTTCTATCCTGGAGCAGCAGAGCTTAGCTGTGATAAAGTTTGAACTCACAAGAAGTTATTTAAATCATATAGGTGATATGAAATGAATAAAGATTTCTCTTTATTGCTACTGCCAATGTCACTATTACCTTCAAAGTCTCTGCCACCAACATTATTATAATCACATGCTCAAAGTTTTCAACCCAGAAATGTTCCTGTCCCAAGGAAGAACAGGGACAAAAAAATTGGAGCAGAGACTGATGGAAGCACCATCCAAGGTCAGCCCCACCTGGGGATCTAACCTGCCTGCAGCCACCATACCTGACCCTGTTGCCTATAGAAATCTGATGTTCTAGAAGCAACTGACCAATGCAGATGTGGAGACTTGGAGCCAGACATTATACTGAGCTCCAGGAGCCTGGTAGGGGAGCTGGCATAAGACCAGAGGAGCTGAGGGGGGATTACAATCCCATAGGAAGAACAGCATCAGCTTTCCAGACCACCCAGTGTTCTCAAGGGCAAGACTACCAACCAAGAAGAGTATAG
>JADRCD010147516.1:0-14917 GCA_019843815.1 Montemys delectorum | reverse complement strand
GGCAGGACTTAGTCTTGGTGAGGCCCGAGGCTTGTCATATGTCCTGGGAGACACGAAGAGGTCACAGCTTCTGTGACAGGGCGTTGAATTCTGATTCTGTCAGAGGCTAACAGTTGGCTGACTAAGACCTACCTTCACCTTCCCAAGCTGGTATATCTGAGGAGGTTTACACTTCCTCACCTCTGGCCGTCACCTGAGCATCACCTCCAGGAAAGCCATTGCTGACCACCTTGGCACACACTGGCCTGGATCCTGTGTACTCTCAGCAGCTGTCACTCTGAACTGTGACTGCTGGTTACTTCTCTGCCCTGAGCACCACCGACTCCCCTGTGTCTAGTGACGGCGCTAACACTCGGGATGGGTCAATGAGGAATGAGTAGATTGGAGGAATGGATAAGTATGGGGCTGGGTTTGAACCTGTGTTATCTTAGGACTCTCTGGAGCCCAGTTTTCCTATTAGACAGAAGGGATATTCAGAGTCTTCATCTAATGGAGATGCTCTGTGGTCATCAGAGGTCAACACCGTGGTATTTGGGGGTTGCCGCTTAGAGCTCAGAGAAGAGGGGTTTGGCTTGCCCTTCAGAATATGCAGGCTGAGGTGTGGGTGCAGGGTTTCCCTGAGGCCCCGGCTCTGACCCTCTTCCCACTCCACTTCCTGTGCAGATGAGCAACAAACGTTCCAACAGCTTCCGCCAAGCCATCCTTCAGGGAAACCGCAGGCTGAGCAGCAAGGCCCTGCTGGAGGAGAAGGGGCTGAGCCTCTCACAGCGGCTCATCCGCCATGTGGCCTATGAGACTCTGCCCCGGGAGATTGACCGCAAGTGGTACTATGACAGCTATACCTGCTGCCCTCCACCCTGGTTCATGATCACAATCACGCTGCTGGAGGCAAGGACCAGGGTGAAGGCAGGGGCTTTCTAGACCTGGGGTCGTGTGGGGAGAGGAGTTCCTGAGGGGAGGGGGAAGCCCAGTAGCACTTGTCCTGCATGTTGGAGCATTGCTAGGGAACCCATGGGTTATTGTAACCCTAGGCTGTAAAGAGAGCCCTAAGTTTTAAGGGGTTGTTTTGCTTTGTTTTTAAAATTTTATTATTTTTGTGTCTGTGTGTATACAAATAGACATGGGAGTATCCACTGAGTCCAGAAAGAGTGTCAGG
Source organism: Montemys delectorum (assembly GCA_019843815.1). NCBI lineage: Eukaryota > Metazoa > Chordata > Mammalia > Rodentia > Muridae > Montemys > Montemys delectorum. The sequence goes on along the minus strand of JADRCD010147516.1, from coordinate 13,761 downwards.
TTCCTTAGGATATATAATTAAAGGGTGTTACCTCATGTGGATACTAGCAACCCAACTCCTGCTCTCTGGAAGAGCAGCAGTCACCCTTAACTGATAGCTGTTTCTCCAGCCTCTTGCTTTGCTTTCTGTTTTTTGAGACAGGGTCTCACTATTCCCAGGCTGACTGGGCCTCACTGTGTATCCCAAGCAGGCCTCCAACTTTTGATCGCCTGGCTTTGGCCTTCACCTCCCAAGCTGGGCTATGCCAGTTGCCTGGGCTAAGTGCTTTCAGTGAGCACTCCTAGCAAAGGTTATTTGAGGCTTTTTTTTTTCCTGCAGCAAAGTCCTCTTATTTCTACACTATTCTACACAGCAAAACAGTATGACAAACTCACAGATTTGGGGATTTAGCCAGACAAACTCAATAAAGCCAATTTATGTAATTCTTCCCCTGAAGGATGAGGACAACAACTGTTGGCCCCTTGGGACTTCATTTCCAAACTGTAATGCAGGAGTCACAAGAGCTGTCCCTGGAAGGACAGATACCACCATAGCCTAAGAGGATGGACAGGTGCTTCCTGGACACAGAAGGAGCACTGCTGACCTCTGGGAGGGAGCGTTTGTGAACAAGGAAATGAAATTTTTAAAGAACATTCTCTCTTTAGGGAATCTGCCATACTTCTCAAAAACCAACCATTTCAACCCAAAACCATTTCTTCTTTTTGTTTTAATATTTCTATGTGTGTACCCACATGCACACAAGCTTGTCAGTGGAAAGAAAGTCTCAGATCTCCTGCAGCTGGGGATGGAACTGGGGTCCTCTGAAAGAGCAGTCCCAAGCCATACTTACTATCCTGCAAAAATGAGCCCTGCACAGACAAGGGACTCCCCAGGTACTCCTGTCTGGGACTTGTCCCTGTGTGATGGACCTCAGTTCGGCACTGGAATTCCAGTAGCCCATCCCACTTCTGGCTCCTGCAGTGATGCCTGGCTTTCCTTTGCCATTTTCCTGTCTCTGGCCATTTCTCCTCCAAAGCCATGTACTTGATTACCACCTCTGCACGAGGTCTCAAGGTGCCCCTGCTTTCTCTACTGGGCAGGTGGCTCAGTTTCCTGGCATCCTTTTTATTTAATCTGGCTGGATTTGGAGACTCATATTTGCAATTGCATGAAGGGTCACCAAGAGTTCAAGGACAGGCTGGGCTAAAGAATGAAATCTTGTCTCAAAAAAAACCAAAAAAAACCCAGGAATGGGCTGGAGCAATGGCTTAGTAGTTAAGAGCACTGGCTGCTTCTTCAGAGACCTGAGTTTGATTTTCATACCTGAGTTTGATTCCCAGAACCCACATGGCAGCTCATAGCCATCGGTAGCTCCAGTTCCAAGTGATCTATTTCCAACACCCTTTTCAGGCCTCTGATGGCACCAGGCATGAGCCCGGCACACTGATATATATGCAGGCAAAATATCTACCGAAATAAAATAATAAAGAAAAATATTTTGAAGAAACTCTAAGGTGAAGGCAGGTGGATCTCTGAGTTTGAGGCCAGCCTGGTCTATACAAATGGACAGCCAGGGCTCTACAGAGAAATCCTGACTTGAAAGAAAAGAAAAGAAAATATCTAAACCAAACTAACAAAACAAACAAAAAGCTCCCCCTTGGTTCTGCATGTTGTTATGGTCTCATCCAAGGAAACGTTGCAGTGCTGTTTTTCTGAGATTTTCTTAGCTGTGTTCTTCCAATGCTTACTGTGTGGGGCTGTTTATTAACATCTATTTGAGGACCAACAATAACGAGATACCTTGGAAGCTCTGCTGGTTGCCAGGACACCTGAATGGCATTAGGTGGAAAGAACAGCTGTGCGCGTGCGTGTGCGCATCAAACCTAGGCTTCATACATGTTAGACAAGCACATTACCACTGGCCTCTCTTCCCAGCTGCCTGAGCAGCATCTTGGAGAACAGGGCATATAGTCAGTCCTCCGTGGTCTAAGCTATGTCCAGGCTTAGTCCAGAAAGTCCAGTCTGACCTGAATTGTACCTTCCTCCCCTAAGTGTGTGCTGGGTCTTGAGCTGCCTCTTTGTGTTAAACTTGATGTTTGCTATTGTTATTTTGTCAATTTTAAACTTTAAATGACATTTATTTATTCATTGATTTGCTTTGTGTGGGGGGAGAGTGCATGCATGGTGCCCATGTCTAGGTGAGAAGGCTGACTTATGGCCATCTGTTCTCTCCTTCTCAGGTTCCAGCCCTGACCTTAGGTTACCAGGCTTGGTGCCTAGTGCCCCCACCCCCATTTTTTTTATTTTTTTATTTTTATTTTTATTTTTTTTTTCGAGACAGGGTTTCTTTGTATAGCCCTGGCTGTCCTGGAACTCACTCTGTAGACCAGGGTGGCCTCTCGAACAAATCCACCTGCCTCTACCTCCCAAGTGCTGGGGTTAAAGGTGTGCGCCACCACTTGCCCAGCTCCCACCCCCATTCTTTAAAAACATCATTTTGAAATTTTAAAAAAATTCTTTATTAGATGTATTTACTTTATGCACAGGAATATGTGTGTGTGCACACATGCATGCAGTGTTCACAGAGGTCAGAAGAGGGTATCAGATCCCCTGGAACTGTGGTTACAGAGAGTCGTAAGCTACCATGTTGGCGTTAGGGACCAAACCCAAGTCCCTTGCAAGAGCAACAAGTGCTCTCAACTGCTGGGTCAGCTCTTTAGCCCCCTCATTTTGCTTAACTTATTTATTTTATTTTTTTTGTGAGTGTGTATACCTGCAGGCATATATGTGCTTTTGGTTCATTTTGTTGTTCTTTTAAGAAAGGGTCTCTTCCATACTGGGAGAGAATACTGGCATGCTTTTAATCCTAGCAGTGGGAAGGCCCAAGACAGGTAGATCTCTATGAATCTGAGGCCAGCCTGGTCTACAGAGTGAGTTCCAGGACAGCCAGGGCTACATAGAAAAATGCTCTCTTGAAAATCCAAAAAGTAGGGGGCGGGAGAGATGGCTCAGTGGTTAAGAACAGTGACTGCTCTTCCAGAGGTCCTGAGTTCAATTCCCTGCAACCACATGGTGGCTCACAACCATCTGTAATGGAATCTGATGTTCCCTTCTGGTGTGTCTGAAGACAACATAGTATATTCATATAAATAATAAATAAATAAAACTTAAAAAAAAAGAAAATCCAAAAAGTAAAATAAGGTATAAAAAAAAAATTAAAAAGAAAAGAAAAACCAAAATCTCTATGAAGCCCTAGCTGTCCGACACCAACCTTTGCCAGGCAGTGATGGTGCAACTTTAATCCCAGCACTCTGGAGGCAGAGGCTCAGGGGGTGGGGTGGGAATCTGTGGGTGAGTCCAGCATTGTCTGCAAAGTGAATTCTAGGACAGCTAGGGCTACATAGAGAAACCCTGTCTTGGGAAAGAAAAGAAGAAAAAAGAAGTCGACCTATACAAAGTGAGAGAGTGAGCTTTTACTGGAGTTAAAATTTAAAACCTCCTCCCAAAAAAAATCACACCCACCAAGGTAGCATAGGCGGAGAGATCTAGTAACCCCATTACACACTTCAGGCAGAAGTACAGTGAGAGATGTTCTCTGAGAAGGGGGTGCTGGCTGTCGGCTCCTTTCATTCTCTGGGAGGGTGGGGTGAGTGCCATTGGCACGAGGGCCATCCTGGGCAGTTCTGTGTCTAGTAACTGGCCCCTCTGTTGCTCTTCTTCCAGATTGCCCTTTTCCTGTACAACGGGGTCCTACTGGATCAGTTTGTGCTGCAGGTGACACATCCTCGATACCTGAAGAACTCTCTGGTTTACCACCCGCAGCTCCGTGCACAGGCTTGGCGCTATGTGACATACATCTTCATGCATGCAGGGTAAGAATCTCTCCGTGGTGCCTGCAGAAGAGTGGGGCTGAAATATATCTGAACATATAATATACACATTTACATACGCGTGCTTCACAATTAATTTTTTACAGTGTTGAGGGTTGGACCTAGAGTCTCTGAAATTAGGTTATCGGTTTATTTTAATGACGCGGATGCGGATAGCTTCTTGAAACACCTACAATACCAAATGCACCAGTCAGTTGTTAAGTGTGTGTGGAAAAGGAGGAGAGACAGCAGAATGCTGAGAGCTGGCAATGGGATTGGTGCACACAGGTAACGGCTCGGCTCTATGCTCTTGGCAGACGTAGGCTGAAATGCTCTATGTTTCCTAGTGGCCAAAGCAAAAAGAGTCATGTGACCAGCCACCAGAATTGTTCATCATTTGTGTGTGTGTGTGTGTGTGTGTGTGTGTGTGTGTGTTGAGCAAAGGAAAGGACTAATGTATTGCAACAACTGATTTCCCCTCATAGTCTGTCCAGGGGAAGAAAGTCTCTCGTTCCTGAGAAGTTTGGAGCCAGTGAAGCAGGCCCCTTCTCATGCCAGGAAGAACTTCTCTCTGTAAGGTTTTAAGAGAAGATGCATTACTAAGTTCCAGGAGGTCCCTAAGGCATCAAGATGTTTTGAGACCATCTTTGCTCTCCGGCTCAGTAGTGCTTGTAGATATGGTAAAAAGTCAGAGTGAGCCTAGAGCTGGGGAATGGGGCAGGTCAAGCTGACCTGACAACTACGCTGTAACTAAGCCACTCACTTCCACTCTCTGAGCCTGGGCTTCTTGCAAATTAACCCATGGAGCTGCTGGGTCCTGGGCTTGGCGAGTAGTCCTTGTCACCACCAGCTCCCTTATGTGTATTCTGTCCCAACAGGAAGGAATTTTTTTCCCATGACAGTCAAGTCCCCTCTACAGCCCATGAGCTGCTCAAAGGCAAAGAATGGGGCCTTGCATCAACCTGCTGGCTCTCAACACACAGCCTTTGCCAGGTGAATTAATGACCATGGTCTGTCACAGGGTGGAACAGCTGGGACTCAATGTGGCGCTGCAGCTGCTGGTTGGGGTCCCCCTGGAGATGGTGCATGGAGCCACGCGAATTGGGCTTGTCTACGTGGCCGGTGTTGTGGCAGGTAGGCAGGTGGGCCCTGTGGTGCTCCTCCCCAGGGAAGGTTAGAGGAGATCCCATGGGTGGTACAAGCCCAGGCTTCCTGGGCGCACACTCATCTCCAGGGTCTCTGACTCAGAGTTGCCCACTAGGCATATTTCCCACAGCTACCCAGACAGGGAGGTATGTTCTGGAGAGGAGGCAGAGCATATGATTGGAACAGGCCTACTGACAAAGTTCCTGTCATAAGACTCCTGTGCTCCCATATTCCAGCTGTGTAAGCCTGGGGAAATTGCTTGGTCCTTTTTTTTTTTTTTTTTTTTTTTTTTGAGACAGGGTTTCTCTGTATAGCCCTGGCTGTCCTGGAACTCACCCTGTAGACCAGGCTGGCCTCAAACTCAGAAATCACCTGCCTCTGCCTTCCAAGTGCTGGGGATTAAAGGCGCGTGCCACCACTGCCCGGCTCCTTGGTCCCTTTGGTCCCATCAAGCTTGTAGGCAGAACTAATGAGAGCTGCCTGCTGTTGTTGGGAGATTGCCCATGTAACGAGAGGCTCCTCTCACTGTGCAGCGTGCAGGAGAACACCTAAGGCATCAATGGCGTGGACGAAGCCAGGCAGCTCTTTGGCCAAGGCACATCTGAACCCATAGGGAGCTTTTTCTTCTACCCAGACCAGCCATGGATCCCTTGATTGACCCTCTGAGGATAGGAGAGTCTAGCCTAGGAGGTAGTGGATACTTCTGTCCAGAAGAAGTCTGACCTGGGCGTGGGGTGTGAGTGAATTCTCCAGGGAGCACTTTGGAGCACTGGATCTCCTCTGTGATACCTCCAACTGAGGATGTAAAGCCTCCTCAGCTCTCTGTCTCTGCCTCTCTGTCTCTGTCTCTCTGCCTCTCTGTCTCTGTCTCTCTCTCTTTCTCTGTAGTGAGAAAGAGAGAGAGAGAGAGAGAGAGAGAGAGAGAGAGAGAGAGAGAGTGTGTGTGTGTATAAAGATCTTAATCCTTTCTGAGTGGCATTAATGTTGTCCTCAAGAGAGCTGGGCAGACTTGGCAAACAAAAGGCAGTCGGTGATGAAAGTGACTTCAGAGCAGGAAGACTTCCTCCAATGCTAGTCTGTAGACCCTGTGCAGGGAGAGGGGTGGGGCAGGGCAGGACCCAGCACCCTCTCAGCACTCTCCCTGGCATCTGTGCCCAGCTCCTTGCACCTTGGACAGCACCTTCAAAGCCTTTCCCTGAACCCAGCACCTTCTATGTCCTTAACAGAGGTCGAGTGAGCACCTCCAGGTTCCAGACTTCTCTCTCAGCCACCCACACACCTTCCAGTCATGCCCACCTGGGGATTTATGGCTGCTGTGTGTTCCCTACCTAATTTCTCAGAGTCCCAGATGTTAAATGGCAAGGAACGGGGAAGGCACTCGTAACACTTGCAGCTAGTAGTCAATTAGACTCGGGGTGCCAATAACTTGGAAGACAGAAGTGAGATTCAAAATGACTCAGCCCTCACCCAGAACAGATGACACAGTGGGGAGACAGCACAAACATCCCTCCACAGTGATGTCAGTGCAGACAAAAGCAGGACAGGTCACCAAGATAGGAGGCTTTGGGGCTGCAGCAGGGAGCCAGGGGCACACAGTGCTCTGCCGGAGCCATTGATTCAGGCCAGAGGCCATTCGGTCACCACAGATCATGTCATTGACCCCCATAAGATTGTGGATTGATCTTCCTACACTGCTCCCCCTCTGTATCCCCAGAGGGAAGCCCTTCCAGACAGATAGACCTTGGCTAGAGAGTTAAGTCTTATGCATGGCCAGCAGTCCTCACCACCACCCCATGTAGCCACTCGTTTGTACCTGCTGCGGGCACAGAGCCCAAGGCTGAGGTTTGGTGTAGCACATGGCTGTAATACTAGTGATTCTAAGACTTAAACCAAAAGGATCAGAAGTTGAAGGCCAGTTTGGGCTACATAGTGAGAGAGAAACAACAAAACAAAACAAACAGACAGACAGACAGAAACCAGGGTTTAGAGGAACAAGTGACTTGCCCAAGAAGACATGGCCTCTGTGTGAGTGGTGAAGCTGGTCCCCCACACGGGCTCTGTGACCTCAGAGATGGCCCTGCAGAAACAACCGTGGTAGGATGAGAGCCAGAAGGCAGGCCTTTGCTTTTGTGCAGATAATCAGAAACCAAGGGAGGGCCTTGATCAGTATCTGACCCTGCTTTAATCCCTGCCCAGTAAAGCTATTTCAAACCCAAGGCCACCCTATTTATCAAGTGATGGCTGACTCACAGCATATTTACAATGCTCTGTGGTACAGGCCTTGTGTGTCATGCCCAGTATATGTCACAGTTTTGTAAGGTTTATAAGGTGTTCCCTGGTCACTCCCATTGTACAGGTTATTCAGAAAGGTGAGATAAACTCTTCTAAGCAATCAAGTTAGGGTAGAGCCCTGTACCTGTATCCTGCCCGGTGACTGACACTAAAGATGAACAGTTACATCACTAACAATCTTTTAAAGTCTTTATCTTAGCAGGACATGCAGGAGCCCTGCTAAGATACACCTTAGCATACACCTGCAATCCCAACATGTGGGAGGTAAAGGTAGGAGGACCAAGAGCTCAAGGTCATCCTTGGCTACATAACCACTTTGAGATCAGTTTGAGCTATGTGAGTTACTGTGTCAAATACAAACAAACAGAGCACCAATGTATCAGCAACATTTTATTACAGAGTTTGTAGAAGCCAATATGTATCCCTAGAGCTCAGCACCTGTTAGGTAATAAATATTTGTAGAGTAGATGAAAGAATACATGAATAAATAAAATAACATTGCTTAGAGGTAAATGTTCTGCCAATGTTAATTTGAGTTTTTCCTAATTGCCAAGGGAGATGTTAGAGAACACCTGCCTTCAAACTTTTCAGGGTAAAACCACTGCAGCTGTGCCTCAAAGGCAAGGCCACCAACTCACCTGAATGATGGCATGGACCAAGAATATGTTTTGGAGACAGCCTCTTGGTCCGTGCTGTGTAGAGGTGTGAGGCCTAGCAATCCATCTTGCCATTGTCTGACCCTACCACCTCCATGGGATTTGTCCTGACCTTCAGGACCTGTTAGCCATGAGTTTCCTAACAAGGTGGGAAGGGATCCTGCCTGGTCCACAATCTCCCTTGGTGTCTTTTATTACTCTGTGTGCATAGATCCGTATTGTTTGGTTCTGGCCTGTTCGTCCAGGCTGCAACTGATGCAGGGACCTTAGAAAGGTCTTGGAAGGTAATAAAGATTATAAAATGAGACCGTTTGTGTAAGTTTGTTATCTCAGCATACAGGAGGCAAAGCAGGAGGGGTCTCAGCAAGCGCAAGGCCAGCACAGTCTACAGAAAACCTTTAAATATGTCTTTAAAAGATACTTATATTTCAGTTCAAAAATCAAAGCCCAAAGCCCCTGGATCTTCAGCCAAATTTAGTGACGTTGGGCCATTGAATTTCTGATCTGGGAAGAACTGTGGAGCCCCCTCCCCTTGTGTGGATAGACAGCCTTGCTCCCCAGGCCCCACCCCACATAGCCAGAGGACTTTCTGCTCTGCCCAGTGAATTAGGGAGCCCAGGAAAGGTTTAATTTGAAAACTAGGTTTCATTGTTCAGAATGTAAAAAGCTTTACACCTTCATATCTCATACATGTGAATACTAAAGCTAAAAGAATTTAGGAGCAATGCCTCAGGTAGCGCAACTGGTCACCCTCATCCCCGTTCTACACTCCTGCCAGGATTCCTGCTGGCCCTTGGCCCAAGCAAGGGTCAAGACTCTAAACACAGGGAGGGTGAGGGAAAGGTCAGTGCAGTGTAGGCTTGACCCTGGTAGGGCCCTTCTGTCCCTGGAGGCTGCCCTGATGCATCTCTGACCCTGATGGACTGCTCTGGGGCACAGAGAAGGAGTTGATTTGCATGCATCTGTCAGAGAGGAAAAAGACCAGCTGGATGAAGCTGGGCTTGCTCGCTGCAAACAGTAATTAATGAGGAGCTGGCTTGGGCAGCTGGCCCTGCACTGTCCTGCAATGCAGCCCTCACACAGTAGCCAGGAGAGTGTGGGAACCTTTTGTCATGCAGATCATGCTGCCTGCATGTTTGCTACCCTAGGATTCCCCCTACCCACCCCACCCACCCTGCTTTGCGATATTTATGGCTGAACCCTGTGGATAGGCCAATAAAAGGGAAAAGTTATCCATCAGTAGTTAGATACCAAATTAAACCCAAGGAAAGATTGGACAAAGGTAGAGGAAGATTTCTAGCTGTCATGGGCTGGGAGAAGGACTTGGGAGTTCTTGGGTCATGATAGTTTGGGGTTTGCCTGCCTAATTTTTCCAGAGAAATTACATCTCCCTCGATAGCAAGAATTGGTCATAGGGACTTGGAAAGGGGGTATCAAGAGGCTGGTGGTCTGGGTGCTCCCATGGGAAGCTCTCTCCATGTCTCCATCCAGATGGTCTTAGGTCCTGATTCAGGAACCCCCTCCTAAGGTATTTTATCTTTGTGAAACTTGCAGATTTGGGCTCTCAGCCTGTTCCTCCTCTCCTGCGGCTAATTGACTCCTGAGCCTGCAGGCATTTTCCAACCGTGGTTTCTGCTTGCTCACCCAGGCCAGCCGCCACTCACCCTCTGTGCCCTGGGCTCTGCCTCCTAGTTATTTTTAGTCTCCCGTGTCCTTCCCTGGAAGCCAAAGCATTGATCACACTTAAATGCGACCAGAACAATAAATTTCCCATCTCCTCTCTGCCCAGCTTCCCTCCAAGGAGCAAAGTTTGTCATCCCACACACCAAGAGCCACAGAACTGCCCTCTCCCCAGGGTGTGATGTCATCACTCTCCCCAGAGTGTGATGTCACCCTTCTCTGGACTTTTCAAGGACATTCTTCCTACAGAGAAGCCCCACTTGGGAGATCCTATTGTGCTTTAGCTTGGCTGGCGGGAGGTGGGAGGTGATGCTAAGCAAGTTTCTAGATTCAGCTGAGCAAAGAGACAAGTAGAAGGAGCAGAAGCCACCTCTGAGCTAGTGTGATGTGGCTGTCACTCTGGCCAAGAGCACTGGTCTGATCCGCATGGCTTTCAGGCTGGGGAACTGCTCTGTGACTGAGGGCTTAGCCAGCATTTTGTAAGACACTAAGTTCAATTCCTGGCCTTGGGAGGAAGGAGAAAGATTTCTGTGTCAGGCAGAACAGGATTCAAATCCTGGTTCCAGCACTTCCCACTGGAAAACTGAGATGAGAACCTTCTCTTATGTCTAAGGTGAGGCCCTTAGCACCTCTTCAAAGGCCTTCATGAAGGGTGGAAATGAGCCTTATGGGTAGGAGGGAGAAATACATGTACCCTGCCTGCCCTCGTGGGACACCTTCTGTTCCCTGGGGCAGCTTTGTGACACCACCAGATATTGCTGAAGCAGGTGACTTGGTTTGGGATCAGTCCCAGTTGGAGCCAGTCAGGTTTCTCCTTTGAATCTTGGTTTTCCATCAGTAAAACAAGAAAGCTGAACACGGGGTTTGTCCCACCATACACAGATCTTCTGAACAGTCCAGAGGAGGCTGCAAGCCAGCATAGGGTCAAAGGAGAGGAGATGGAGCCTGTTGCTGTGGAGTTGCTCTGCTCCCTTGGTGGAAGGTGAGGGCCAGGGCTGGGCTGCACCACGAGTCCAGCACTCTTGATGCTTTTCACTCTCTCTGTGCAGGCTCCTTGGCGGTGTCTGTGGCTGACATGACCGCACCTGTTGTTGGCTCTTCCGGAGGGGTGTATGCGCTCGTCTCTGCCCACCTAGCCAACATTGTCATGGTGAGCAGCACCTGATCCCTGTGGGTCTTCCCCATCTCTCCTCTGACATCACTGGGCTTGGACATCCATCCTCTATAGTTCTCTCAGTCCAGGTCTGCTGGTAGCATGGCTCATAGCTGCATCTCCCTCTACAGACCCATTTCGCCTGGGTCTGTCCTTTCCAGATGAGGTCATATTTTCTCAGGCCAGGCTTGGACTACAAGTGTGCCTGTCTCCCTAGTCTACCTGTTTCCTCAAAAGTTCTTAAAAATCTGCCTACTAGTGCCTTAGTTAGGGTCACCATTGCTGTGATGAAACACCATGACCAGGCTGGAGAGATGGCTCATCGGTTAAGAGCACTGACTGCTCTTCCAGAGGTCCCGAGTTCAAATCCCAGCAACCACATGGTAGCTCACAGCCATCTATAATGGGATCCAATGTCCTCCTCTGGTATCTGAAGACAGCTACAGTGTATTCATGTAAATAAAATAAATCTTAAAAAAAAAAAAGAAAAAGAAAAAGAAAGAAAGAGAGAGAGAGAAAGGAAGGAAGAAAGAAGGAAAGAGAGACCATGCCCAAAGCAAGCTGGGGAGGAAAGGGCTTACCTGACTCACACCTCCACATCACTGTTCATCACTGAAGAAGTCAGGACAGGAATTCAAACCAGGCAGGAACCTGAAGGCAGGAGCTGATGCAGAGGCCATGGAGGGGCAGCTTACTGTCTTGTTTAACCTGTTTTTTAGAACCCAGGACCACTGGCCCAAGGGTGGTACCATCCACAATGGGCTAGGCTCTCATCAATCACTAATTAAGAAAATGTCCCCACCGGCTTGCCTACACCTGATCTTATGGAGGCATTTTTTTGGTTTGGTTTGGTTTGGTTTGGTTTGGTTTGGTTTGGTTTTTTTTTGTTTTTTTGAGACAGGGTTTCTCTGTATAGCCCTGGCTGTCCTGGAACTCACTCTGTAGACCAGGCTGGCCTCGAACTCAGAAATCCACCTGCCTCTGCCTCCCAAGTGCTGGGATTAAAGGTGTGCCCCACCACTGCCCTGCTGGAGGCATTTTTTAAATTGAGGTTCCCTCCTCTCAGGTGAATTAGCTTATATCAAGTTGATATAAAACTATCCAGCACAACTAGTATGCATGGCCATTAGAATTCTTTGTCATAGATCATGCAAAATAAGAGGACTTTGGGGCTGAGGAGCTGAGCAAGTTCATAAAGTAGTTTTCATACCGGGATGAGGACCTGAGTTTAGATCCCTAACACCCACATAAACAGTGGAGCACAGTGATGCATGTCTGTAAACTCAGCTCTGGAGAGGCAGAGAGGCAATGCCTTGAGTTTGCCTTTGGGAGCCATCCTAGCCGAATCAGTGAGTTCCAGGTGTGACTTCTGGTCTCCATACACACACACAGACACACACACAGACACACACACAGACATACACACACACATACACAGAGACACACACAGACACACAGACACATACACACACACACATACACACACACACATATACAGAGACACACACAGACACACACACACACATACACACACACATACACAGAGACACACACAGACATATACACATACACACACACACACACAAACACAGACACAGACACACAAGGAAATAAATACACATAGATAAGAGAGCCTTAATGAGGGGCTGGAGAGATGGCTCAGTGGTTAAGAGCACCAACTAGCCAGGCAGTGGTGGCGCACGCCTTTAATCCCGGCACTTGGGAGGCAGAGGCAGGTAGATTTCTGAGTTCAAGGCCAGCCTGGGCTACAGAGTGAGTTCCAGGACAGCCAGGCTACACAGAGAAACCCTGTCTCGAAAAAAACAAAACAAAACAAAACAAAACAAAACAAAACAAAAAAAAGAGTACCAACTGGAAGAGATCCTGAGTTCACTTCCCAGCAACCACATGGCTCACAACCATCTGTAATGGGACGGGGTATATCTAAAGACAGCTACAGTGTACTCATATACATAAAATAAATAAATCTAAAAAAAAAAGGAGAGCCTTAATGATCATGTCAGCAGGCTTCTCAAGTAGAAAAACATACCTTGTAAGAGTAAGTGACCTGCCCAGGGTCATGCCCTCACTCCACACCTCCTGACAGCCATCTGGGTGCTGCCCCCTGCTCCATGTCTCCTGACAGCCATCTGGGTGCTGTCCCCTGCTCCATGTCTCCTGACAGCCATTTGGGTGCTGCCCCCTGCTCCAGCCCCTCACACAGTCAGAGTCCCGTTCTCTTTCCCTCCATCTTACTTGCTATACAATTTTAGGGATATGAGTCTGGGCCAAGGAAACAGGCAACCTAGGCCTGAATCCCGACTGCCCACTCCTAGAATACGACCCGGGTCAGATCACTCACTCACTCACTGCTTTGTATCTTGGGTTCTGCGCCTCTGAAACGAGGTGATGTGTAATGATTGAGAAAAAAAAATGAAAATAAACACTTGAATATTAACTCAATTCCTCATTCCTTACAAAAGAACCCAGGCAGTCTCAGACTGAGCAGGGCCTTCAAATTGGCATGTTGAAGACCTTATGGTAGGGAGCTTGTCTAGTTTAGAGGCGGATGGAGGCCTCTCTAATGGAACTCAGCTATCCTCACACCCGTATTGGCCTAGGAGCTTTTCTGCATTATATACTTATTCCTCTGTCCCTGACATACCCATGCTGCCTACCAGATTTAGGCGTAGGAAAGAGAGTCAGGAAGGTAACAGATTCCCGGGAGCCCCTCCTGCTCCCAGCCCTGTTTGCTGTCACCTTTTTTTTTCCCACAAGGCACTTGCAATGCTTGGGTGACACAGTTTTTTGGAGTCTCTACATTCTCCCATGGTTTCAACAGGGTTTTTGTTGTTTTGTTTTGTTTTGGTTAAAGGCGTGCGCCACCACCACCTGGCTCCGGGTTTTTTGTTTGTTTGTTTGTTTGTTTGGCTTTTTTTGTTTTTTTTGTTTTTGTTTTTTTGGGTTTTTTTTTTTTTTTTTTTTT
>JADRCD010147497.1:0-17682 GCA_019843815.1 Montemys delectorum | reverse complement strand
TATGTATATGTATATGTATATGTATATGTATATGTATATGTATATGTGTATATATATGCACATTCATGCAATGCTTCCATATCCCAGAAGAGGGCGTTGGGTCTCCCAGAGCTGGGATCTGAATTCAGGTTCACTGCCAGAACAGCAAGTTCTCTTGACCATTAAGCCATCTCTCTAGTCCAGGTAGAATTGTCAGATTTTTTTTTCTTAGCACCTATTCTTAATGTTTTCTTAAGGAGGTTGATCACTTTCTCTTTCTCTCTCTCTGTCTCCCACTTGTGCATACGTGAGTGGGTGCATGCATGGGTGCTTGTGTGTGTGCGTGCGTGTGTGCATGTGTGCATGTGTGTGTGTGTGTGTGTGTGTGTGTGTTTGTGTGTGTTTGTGTTTGTGTGTGTGAGATGGGGTTTGGCTTTCTCCTTCCACTATGGGACATGGGTATAGAACTCACATTCTGAAACTTACACAGCAAGCTCGAAGGTGTGCTGAGCCATCTCACCAGCCCCATCCCATTATTTCAAATTCTAGCATTACCATTTTTAAAAAACTATCATGAGTAATTTCTAAATCTGGAAATATTAATATAAAATATATATGTGAATACAAATAAAAACTTCATCTAACACCATTTTTTATAACAATTCAGGAATATAATAAAACCAGACTAAAGAGCAATCTATATTATGGTGTTTGTTTACAGTGGGTTCTCTCTCTGTGATTCATTTTGCAACGAGCAGCATCAATTCTCTTTCAGGATTTTGTCAAATAAACCTGCTTTAAATGAATCAGAATTGAAAACTAAACTGTTTACAAGTTAAAAATGCCTCAAGTGTACCATTAGGGCATCAATCACACTTTGGATTCTTACTGCCAGGGGCTATGTCATTTAGCATCTTGAGTTTTATCAGCTGCCATAGACAAATTAAATAACTCATCCATACCTTTGTGAAGAAAAATAGTGTTCACTGGTTTTAAGACTTGGGAACTGGAAAGATGGTTCAGTAGTTAAGACCACTGGCTGCTCATCCCAAGGACTTGGTTTTGATTCCCAGTACCCTTCTGGTGACTCACAACCATTTGTCACTCCAGGTCCTGGGGATCTGATGTCCACTCTGGGCCCTACAGTCACTACATGTATGCATAGACAGAAATGCAATCAAAATATCCATATGCATAAAATAGAAATAAAGAGATCTTAATATCAGTGGTTACCATTTAAAAGTTTGTAAAGGCTATTACGATATCATAGTGTGAAATCATTCCGAGGGATTATGCTGGTAGAATGACTTCAAATATCGTTGTTATAAGTTAATTATCTTACATTAGCTTTTATTATTTAGTTATGACAATCCAACATACATTTTATTCCAGCTACCTTTTAGTGGAATTTGGTAGATTTAAAAAAGAATTGTATTTGTAACGGAGCTATTAATTATGATAGCATTTTCATATATGTTTTACCATAAGGTATCCTTATAGTCACATACATTTGAGCAAATACTACTTATATAATCTTTCTCTTGGACTGGAGAGATGGGTCACTGGGTAAAGGCATTTGCTGCCAAGTCTAACTACCTGAGTTTGAAACCCAGAGTCCATATGATAGAAAGAAGAAATCAATTTCCACAATTTCCTCTGAGTTCCCTATGTACATGTGCACAACAACAACAACAATAATAACATACATGAAATAATAAAAACAAATAAATACATAAGTAAACATAATTTTAAAAAGCTTAGAAAACAGACTATCTTAGGAATTGCAATGTACCCTGACAGATTAAAGGCTCTGATGAATCTAGAAAAAAGCATAGGATTTTTACTTTGTTATAATATATACCAAACTTTTCGGCCAAAGTACTGATTACTTCCTCTTTCTCCATATTCCAAATGCTTTCAGTCATATCTTTAACTTTCTCTTATTGCGCCCTTCCTCAGCTGGGACAGATCGGGTACTGAGATTGCCTCTTCTAATGTGCCATGGGCAGGAAGCCACGTTGCTGAGGAGGTATAGACAGATGCTTATAGACATCAGTGGGTCCTTACGACAGCTAGAGAATTGGCCACAGTTTATCTGTGTCTCTTGCCTTGCCCATTTATGGTGCTCATGACCCATGCAACATGACCCACCATTGCCCTTCCTTCTGGAATGTCTGAAATACTCATTTCTGTTTCTTCTCTGGTTTCTGTTTATGACCTCAAAAGAGATAAGGAATGTCATAGGACATTTTCTTCTAGATTTGGCTTATTTGCTTATTTACTTATTTTAAGAGTGTATAAGGTACTTATATTAATTCATTTGATTTTGATGTTCATCTGAGCCCATGTAAATCATTCAACTTATTGGCTTGGACTGGGAAGGAGAAGATCATCATAGTTCAATTAAATCTGGTGACTGATAGTGATTGCTAGAAGTACCCAAGCCATCATTGGACACATTAATCACACTCAGCCATTAATAAGATTTGATTACATACTTTCTCCAAAATTAAGGTTGAAACTTAATCATTGATTAAAAAAAATAGTTTTGAGATATAGATCATTTAAGGGGTAGTCACAAAAGTTTGGAATTCATAATAGCATTACTATTCATGTAAAGGGCTTCAGAAAGCCTACACATCACATTCTGCCCTGTTGCCCCTTCTGTTACATAAGGATGCAGTAAGAGAATATACTATCTCTGAACAGACAATACCATGCCTGGTTCTTGGACAGCCTAGCCTCTAGAGTTATAATACTGTATTTTCATATTTTTATAAATTAACCAGACAAAGATATCTTGTTAGAACAGCCAGCACAGATGTAACAACAGTATTCATTACTCTTCTGTTGCCATGACAAAACCCACTGACAAAAAGCAACTTAGGGAGGAATAAATTCATGTGGCGTCTCATCCCAGAAAGAGAGAGTCCATTTTCCCACCTTTTCACCCACATACAGGAGGCAGAGAAACAGAACAGGTCCCAGCTACAAACAACTCCAAACTCTCCCCTAGTTGGTGGCACTGATTATGGAATCTTTAGAAGGTAGAACCTTGTTGGAGATGGTAATTTACTAGGGGAGAGTTTGGAGTTGTTTGTAGCCTGGACCTGTTCTGTTTCTCTGCCTCCTGTATATGGGTAAAAAGGTGGGAAAATGGACTCTATCCTTCCAGGATGATACGCCACATGAATTCATTCCTCCCTAAGTTGCTTTTTGTCAGTGGGTTTTGTCATGGCAACAGAAGAGTAATGAATACTGTTGTTACATCTGTGCTGGCTGTTCTAACAAGATATCTTAGTCTGGTGAATTTATAAAAATATTGAAAATACATGAGTTTGATGAGGGACATTTCTTATCCAATCTACCTTAGCACCCTATCTCAACCTCTGAATTGCAGAGTTTAACATGCCCAGCTCTATGTCCTCCTGTAGATCAAACCCAGGGTCTCACATGTCCTAGGCAAGCATTGAGTCAGTTGAGCTACACCCCCAAATTCCTCATTTGATTCTCTATCTCTTTGTCCATACAATAAGATGTACTCTAGAATATCGATCCAGGTCTGAATTTTTCTGGTGATGTTTTGTCTGTGGTTCTGTGTTTTCTAATCCTTCCCTTCAGCTAGATTTCCGGGATGTACTGACAACCGCAGTCTAGGTCTGCAGGACTAAAACAGTGATCACAGGAGCCAACGGCAGTCATACAGATTCCAACAGGAGCTTACCACTCAGCATGGATCAGAAAATAAGATCCGCAGTTATGAAGTTACCTTGTGCTGTAAATAGAGATGGAACCAGTAGGTCTGGTCTGATATGGTAGAAATAGTGGGTACCAATTATGATGTTGGAGAGTAATGAAGACTACTGCATTAGTCAGGATCACCAGGAGGAACAGAACCTCCAGAAGGAATATATGTTAAAGTGAAAATTAATTAGGTTGCTTTACAAGATATGATCTGGATAGTCTATCAATGGCTGTCTCCACATCCATATTGAAGAATGTAGTATCTGCTCAGTTGATAAGGCTCAGTACCTCATCAGTCCCAATCTAGATGCCTAGACGATTCCCAAAGAGCCACTGGTCTTCAGTCTTTCACTGGAAGGCTGAAGAATCTGGGTACTGGTATTAGCCAACAATGGCGGCAGCAGTGGCAGCAGCAGTGACAACAGCAGGAACAGCAACGTGCAGAAGAAACTCCAAGCAAGAGGAAAAGGCAAGCAGGCAAAAAGTATAGGCTTTCCCCTTGGACGTCTTTATTTCTGGGTTGCCTCTGGATGTTTCCACAGGTTTCAGCCTACTAAGAAAATCCCTCACAGGCATGCGTAAAGGCTAACCTGTAGATTATCCTTCATATGTGTTTCTATAAGCTTGCCTTATGGGGGTTTTGTGTTTTTTCATGTTGACAATCAGCGTTGCCTATCACAACTACCAATTTGAAATTGAAACTCTGATCCATGAGGAAGAGAATGGTTTGTCCTTGTGTCTCATATGAGACAAAATTTAATGAGAAATTAGGCTCAAACTATCAAGAAAAATCTGTCAGTTTAAAGACAGAGCCTGTTTTCAGGATGGTAAAGTCAACAGTCTTGACAACAAAGCAGTTTAAAGGTGGAAGATTTACCTGTAGGATGGGGAAAGCTAGTTGTCTACCTGACTAGATCTGAACTGCCTGAAGACAAACAACTGGGCCTTCCTATGAAGCTGTCTCTGATATGACCAGAACGAACCTGAGGGCTTTGGTCACAAGACTGAATAAAAAAGATAAAGGGAGCTGAACACTGATATTACTGGCTCTCTGCTTCATGACTGTGGGTACACTGTGACCAGCTGCCTCATCTCCTGCTGCCATGAGTTCCAGACCATGATGGACTGTAGCCTGGAACTGTGGGCCCTTTTTAAAGTTGCTTTTGTTGTGTATTTTGTTAAAGCAATAGGAAAAGTAATACACACACCTATTCACCCTAAAGGGAAATGGCAGAAAGCAATCAACATGTGTTTGTCTTCTCCTCATACACCTTTGAGGCTTGGTAGTTTTTGAAGAAAGGGGCCTATTTGTACTAATAGAGAAATCAGCCATAAATTTGTCTGTGCACCACAACATCTCAGATGAAATGCAAGTATTTTCTATTTCCTTTGTTCAAACAGATATGTTTTTCTGAGGGAGCCACAAATAGAATTTAGTGTGACTATTTAAAAGCAATAAACATTAGTAATAATTTGCTAAATAAATTTGTCTCCCACCAAAATCAGAGCAGGGTGTAACTTGGGTGATACTTTGAGATTATAAATAAGAGTTAGACAAATGTCCTTCCCACATGCTGTGTCTAATGAATGGGCTAGGCACAATGAATGGGTGTAAATCTCATCCCCAGATTAGATTTTTATTTTTAAGAAAGACTTGTCTCTAATTTGCTAAGTTTCAAGCATGAGCTTGACCTCTGAGTCCTCCTATGTCCAGCTTCTGAATGCTAGGATTGCATGTGTAAGCTCCCATGCTTGGTTTTATGTGCTGCTGGGGTTTGAACACAGGGACCTGAGCGTATTAAGCAAGTCCCCTATCAATGGAGCCACATCTCCACCCCTGTAGATTAGAATTTGACACAGAACTAAGAAAGAAAATACTAAGAGTATAGCTCAACCGTGCAGCATTTCCAAATATGGATGAAGTCCCGGCTTCCATCCCACATGCTAAGTAAGGGTCCTTATATCAGCCCTCATCCAACACGCTTACCCTAACCAGAGTCACACCCTAATGAGCGCATCAATTGTGAAGGTGTCACAGCTGAGAAGTAGAGTTCACACGTAGAGCTTATCAGACATCAGGGGTGAGCAGCGCTGCATTGCAGATCAGTCCATGTCTACAGGATGATCTCATGGCTCATGGAAGCTGCCACTCAGGAGTGCTACCTTATCATGTCATAGGACTCGAGCAGCCTCAGCCCAGAAGACAGTCATCATGTTAATAAATTCAGTGTTAAATTTTATTGTTTCCACTGCGTGTAAATTCCTTTCATACCATCATAAAATCAATAAAGCAGGTCATCCTCCCAAGGTGCCATCTATAGAATATTGAGTGATATAATCGACACCAATTAGTTGTGCTTGCTGATTAATAAAACTTTTTTCCCCTTTGTGATGAGTATCTCCAATCAACCTATGCGGTGTTCTCTTTTTTTGAGCGTCTTACTTATTATTGCTTAATGAAACTTACTTGTATTTGTAAAATTACTATGTTACCTATATGGCCAGATAATTACAAAATAATTAAATTAGCATAAGCCAGAGAAATGATTCAGCAGGTGAAGACACTCTTCCCCAAGCCTGGCCACGTAAGTAGGAATCCCTGTATCTACACAGTGGAAAGGAAGCACCATCCCTGTATCTACACAGTGGAAAGGAAGCACCACCTCCACAAGCTGTCTGCTGAGCTCCATACTTGATGCCATGGCACACAGAGGCTCACGCACATACATGGCCCGTCAATCAATAAAACAAATTTAATTTTTTAAAAAGTAAAATAATTACGAAATGAATGGAGTGTGTGTTTTTAAACATTTAGAGAAAAGAGTCTTGTGGTCTTCTATTCCCGAGGAAAGATAAATGAAGGAAAGAAACACTTGACATGGGCATCTGATTACTTATAGTGACCCCAAAAAATTAAGCAAATTGACTTCGATGTATGAGAGATCATGTCTTCTTTTCAGAAGGGTTTCCATGTGCAATAGATATCAGGCAAAATGGCCAGAGTCACTTTCTGAAAGATGCATGAAAAACAGGCTTCCATCACAAGCTCATACTTTGTTGTATAGTGTTGTGACAATAACTGTTTAGATTTTATGTGGGCCTTATGGTTGTCGCCTAACAAGCCACTAACTGCTGCCTTTCAGGACTTTGTAACCAGCCTGGGAGGAGCTTAGACAACGACAGGCTAATGATGGGCAGAACAGGACCTTCATGAGGATTACCTCACTGTAAGTACCTCTACTCCTGTGCTTAAATCTACCTCATGTCAGATCTGTAAAGATGGAATTAGCAGAGAGCAATGCTCATTGGATTCTCTTTTATCCCCCTTCCCAAAGTAAATAAATCTTTTTTATCTGCTTTTCTCTATTAATGAATATGTCTCTGTAATTAACTTACTGTTTATAAAATCTGGCCTGTTGGGAGCTGTCTGTGCACAGACTTTGACTCTAACAACTCTGATAATATATAAGAAATATTCTGATAAAATGAAGTCTTCATTTACAATAAAAGATATTGATAGGCATAATAAATTATTAATCTCACTGTGAAGCATTTATACCAGAAAACTCAGATTCTCAAAGAATGTTTTGAATTCAGGCATATTTGAAAGAGATTTAGACTTTTTTCAAACCCAGGAACCTATACAAATTATTTGAAGGACAAATACACTTTCTAAGTGGTTTTACAGCAAGATACACAGCTCAGACTGCCACCCTCCACCAGGCCTCCATCTGTTTCTACTTCCAAATCACTACACCCAAGCCATGTCAACTCAAGAGACTGATAAGGCTATGATCTCTTGGGGATGGTGGTGACCACTCCATATTTATGAATCTGGAGCTCTTGGAGTTCTTGTATAGCTCTACTGTCCTCAACTAATTCACTTGCTTTAAACTCGCGATTCTTTGAGCCAAAGCTAAAACACCCAATTTAGCAACTCTTTTATTTCCTTGTCCATTTTCACTCGCACCTTTCAAATGAAAGCTTATATAAAGCCTCAGACCTGTCCTTGGATGATCATTCACAAAATCCACCTGATTATCCAGGGCTAAGACAGGCCACATTACATCCTGGGGATTTTCATCCATCAATTGAGGGTCAATAGTGGTTCTAGCTATTAGTACAAATTACTCATGTTCATTCTGTATAATATCATTTTCAAGTCTCTTAAGAGTTCCTAAAAATAAAAAGTCTATAGTCTCATCTTCCAATTTAAATATTATTCTGTAATGGACCCTTCCACAGAGAGGCATAGTTTTTAGCTGATTATTACATCGTTTCCTTTTTCCTACTTCCTGCGCTCTGGTTCCCCTTGGTTATTTCTATTTTACAAGTTGCATTTGACTCTTTCATTATGTCACCTATGGGTGACATAAAAGAAAAGAATGAATTCTGCAAATAAAAGCAGGATTACTATATTTTATTAATTACTTGTTTTTAATAATTTAAAGCAGTCTTATATCCAATCTCCTTAGAAATCTACTGAGACATATTCTAGCTACATTTATGTTGCTGCTGCAATAAAAAAGCAAAAAAAAAAAAAAAAAAGTGATAAAACCGTTTACTTGGCATACAGTTCCAGGCTAGAGTTCTTCGTGGCTGGGAAGTCATGGATCAGGAACTTGGCATTGCTGCTCATTTACCATCCAGGAGCTGAGAAAAATGAACATAGTCCTGCTACTTGTTCCCATCTAGCTTTCCCTTGTCTTATGTAGTTCAGGACTTCCCTGCTAGGAAATGATGCTGCCCTCAATGGGATAGGTCATCCTACATTATAATAAACATTTGGAAAAAAAACCCACCAAGATGCTCACTCGTGAATCTGATCTAGACAATTCCTTAATGATGGCTCATTTCAGGTGAGTCCAGGATGTGGCAAATTGAATGTCAAAAACAAGCATAGGGGATTGCAGAAAGAGCTACATTAAGGTTATGAGTGCTTCTGCTCCTGTGGGGGACCAGCATTTGGTTTTCAGCATCCACATCTGATCACTCAAATTTACTCATAACTCCCTCTCAGAACGTATGGTGCCTTCTTCTGGTCTCCATGGCATCTGCATACACATGTATCCCTACTCCCACTCTCAAATACTCATAAATACTAAAACATATTTTTTTTAAAAAAATTCACAGACATGTAGGGAACAATCACTATACCTATTTGTGGGTCAAAACTGGAGGATATAAAGAATGAAAAATGCTATATTTAAGAACTACAGAGTTGGGAGAATTCAAATGAATAAGAAGGATAGGAAATTACGGTAGATATAAGATGCATCATTTTTATTTTTCATCTTCCCATAATTTTAAGAATGTGAAGTACTTCCTGTGTCTCTGATCTGATTAGCAGGGCAGTCTAAGGTCACAGTATGCCTAGCATTCACATGCCACCTCAGTGTAGGTGGTTCCCATCCCCAGTCACCTCTCCCCAGTTGGCACAGCATGCCAATACACCTGAAAAAGCCAAGGGGTCATTTTAGGAAAAGAATGATAGACTAGCCACACCAGTGATCGATAACCATCGTGACAGGTAACTTTACAAGTCAAGTTGACTAGGCTAAGGGATTTCCAGATAGCTGGACAGAGATTATCTGGATGTGGCTGCAAGGGTATTTCTGGAAGAGATCAGCATGACCATCAACAGATGGAGTAAAGACTTGCCTTCACCATAGCAGATCGATATTATCCAAACCACAGAGGGCCCAGATAGACCAAAGAGAGAGTCTTGAACAGGCATATTCATCTTCTGTTTCTACCTGACATTGCTTTGCAGGAATTGAAACCCCAAGATTCATGTCAGCAGCAACATAGTGAATTTAAAGTCAGCCTGGAATACATCAGCCCCTGTCCAAAGAAAATGGGGTAAGGGATTACTATTCTAAGCCTCCCTGACTTCCCCTTTGCTCAAGCATTCTGCTCCAGTTTGTGAATTAATAGATTTCAGGCATTCAGATCCAACTCAGTTATATCAGCAGCCTCACATGGGGCTCCTTTTTGCAGAGGACAGAAAATGTACCTTCTTTCCTTGTGTTTAAGGAAATTAGTTAAGCATACAAAGTAAAAGGCCTTATCAATGCATTTTTATCCATATATGTATTACCCTCTTGCTCATTTGTTATCATCCCCCACTTCCCCCCTCCCTACCCCATCTTGTTCCATATCATCTTTGCTGAGTTAGTGAAACTATGGAACATCTAGGACTGGCGATGTATAATAACTAATAAGTAAAGTGTTTGCCTAGTATACTGGAAAGACCTGAATAAAAAAATGTGTGATGATTTCTATCTGTAATCATAACACTGGGGAAATGGAAGTAGGAAGATCAGAAGTTCAAAGTCATCCCTGACCAGCCTAGATGACAACAGACTGTCCAAAAAAAATGGGGGCATGGCACTCTATTCTTAGCCTCTCTGACTATGAGTAAGTTGCCATAATGTACCACCACTTACATATCTATCTATATGTTCCTGTTTATGTTTCTCTAGAAAACCCCAACATTTCTATTGCTAAGCTGAGCACTTTGGGGATGGGTCTCCATTACACATACATGGTGAGTGAGATAAGTCAGCAGGTAAAGGTGGGTGCCATCAAGCCCAAGGACGCAAGTTCCACTCCATTCCCCACATGGTGGGACAAGAGAAGCAAGTCCTGATCCCAGACTTCTACATGTGTGCACACATGCACACACTAAATAAATACATGTAAAATAATAATGTTATAATTATACTTTAAAATGGCCTTATTAACAGTTTATCAGAATGGGTCATTTATGTAAATAAGGGGTAAAGTAGGTCAAACTAACAGAACAGAAGCAAATAAAATCAGCACAAAGACTACCTTGCCCACTTTGTAAAAGTCTGATGCTGTAAAATTACTTAAAAATTCAAAAGCTGCTGATTCCAGCCAAGACAAGCAATCCTGCCTGATAAATATTATCTTGCTCTATTTTATATGTTTCCTTCTAACAGTCAAAAACAGCAGCTTGTGGAGACAAGCTGTTTAAGAGGCAGGATTTGTTTTCCAGCCTGAGCTGTTGCCCTGAATCCATTAGGATCCTGCTTCTACTTCCTCTCCTCTGCACAGCGACCAGCTGCTGTGGTGGCCCTCGGGCATTGCACAAACTCACCTGGGAGCTCAGATTCCATTTTCAAAATACCAACTCCAACTTCATTTTCAAGGAGAACAGGAAAGGCCCAACGCTAAGAAAAGAAGTCCCAGCTGGGCTGGAATAAATAAGTTTTGGTCTAGACTGAAGCAAATCTATCCACTCTGGTGGGATAGGACAGCGATGCCCATGCAAGAGTGTGTGGAACACGGAGGAATAAATAGTATTTGTCTTTTGTTGTTAAAGATCTTCATCTGGGTCCGTAGAAGTCACTTTTTGAAATGTGTTTGGGTACGATGCATTTGTATGAGAGGGTATGTGTACACATGTATGCACAGACATGTGGAGGCTTTTGCCAAACTCAAGTAGCTTTCTTCAGGAGCCAGCCATCGTGTTTTCTGAAGCAGGATCTCTTACTTGTCTAGAGCTTGCTGCTTCTGCTAAGCCCCAGGGGTCTGCTTGTCTCCTGCTCCCCAGAGCTGAGAGAACGTGGATGCACTAGCCACAGCACGAACCGGCCACAACACTCAGCACCAGCCACAGCTAGACACTTTATGTCAATGTGATACTGGGAATTGAACTTGGGACTTCATGTCTGCGGGGCTAGCCCACTTTTATGAGTTTTAAGGGCCTAGTGTCAGATTAGCAATGTCTCAGCCATCTAAGCAGTATCATTGTAGGAGTTATGACATCATCTTTATGAATAGAAGGTAGTCAATGTGCAACCAAATTTAGCAATTAGACAGAAGACAGAAGAAGGTGTCAGACAACCCTGAAACTGGAGTTACAGGCAGGTGTGAGCCATCCAAGGTGGGTGCTGGGAACCAAAGTGCTCTGCAAGAGCACTCCACATCTGAGCCACGGACTCTGACACATCCGTGTCTGCTTTTAGAAATCTAACTAGTGCAGGGATGCTGGAGTATGTTAGAGTTTGTGTGGGATAAGCATGCCCAGCATGGATAAACGTCAGGGCCAGCAACTTCAGTGAGGGCCGACTGTGCAAAAGTAAAGCAGTGACTACCTAATGACATCAGAGAGAGCCACAGACAATAATCGGCTCTTGTGTTCCAGGAGCTGTCATGTGTTCCCCACATCTCCATATATTCTCTTTAAATTCCACCCAGAAATTGCCATTTATTTCCCTAAATGTGTTAACTTAAAAATACTGGGCTTCAAAGAGTCATCAAATCTAATATTTTCTCCTCTATGAACAGACTGTCTATGTGGCATGCGGCTAAATGAGAGCAACTTGACAGAGCCATGAATTTTCTCGCAGGACCCCAATCTGTCATCCTTTGTCACCGAAGTGTGAAGTGAACTTTAAGATGAAAGTGTAGATTGATTCGCTCCTGTTCAAATCCATCTTCGTAGATTTCTTTGCCAAAAAAACTGCCTGAGAACTCCCAGGTTAGCCTTCAAGTTCAAAAATACGTCCCTCATCCTGTAGTTATCATAAAATTATATTTATTTTTTTTTAAGCATTTTACTTTTTCTGCTACTGAAAGGAATAATCTATAGAGTGTGGACTGGCCCAATACAGGCAGAATTTTAAAGAGCAATAGAATTTAAACAATCAATGAGGTAGCGTCATGTGATTTTTTTTCCTCTAAATTTTGAGAGAAGTTTGCTGAGATGAACTTTTCTTTTTTTTTTTCAAGGCAAATAAACACTTGAGTAAATTCAGCACACAGACTCCTCTCAGGAGATAGGCCAAGAAGGAATAAGGCATAGGAATAAACAGATCTGGGAATTCTGAACAACAAAAGACTGCCCATGGAGGATGAAGGCTTAATGCTGGAGTTATAACTCTGTCATAGCTGTATATACTGCACATTTGTAGGGGAGGTGTATGTGTGTATCTGTGTGTGTGTGTGTGTGTGTGTGTGTGTGTTGTGTATGTGACTGGGCATGTGTGTAATGGATATGTATGTGCCTGCACAGAGTGTATGGAGTATAGATGCTGAGTCTGGATACGTCTCCTCAATCATTTTCAAACTTACTTATTTGTGACACAGTCTTTTACTGACTCTGAATCTTGTCATTTCAGGAAAGACAGTGGCCAGCAAGACCCTGCGATCTTTTTGTGCCCTTCCCCTGCACTCAGTGCTAGGGTTACTGCCCATACCACCACAGTGACCTTTCTATATGGGTACTGGGCATCCAAACTCGGGTCCACATGTACACGCAACAAGCACTTTATCCACTGAACTGTCTCCCCAGTGCTACAAACTTTGACCTTTATCTCTCTCTAGCGTCTATGTCATGGCCATTCAGTTTCTGTGTTGACATGATCTTCAACAAGTCATTTTCTATGAAAGAATATCTTCTACCACTTTTATGTATGGGTATGTGTTGGGGAGGGGGTGTAAATGTATGCATACATGAATAGATGTGGATAGGGTATCTCACTGGACCTAGAACTAAGCATGTAAGCTGATTGGCTAGTTGAAATCCTCCTGTCTCTGCCTCTCCAGAACTGGCACCACCATGCCCAGGATGTTTTTTACGGGTTTGGGGATCAAACTCACATCCTTAAGCTTGCCCAGCAAACACTTTATCCAGTGAGCCCACTTACCAGGCCATCCCAGCAGTTTGCTAAGCCAGGAGTGAAAATTGGAATTGCTGCCATTGAGTGTGGCCACACCTGTTAACGCTCAGATTTTAAGAAAAAAATATGAAATGAAATAGAAGGACATGCTCCTGAAAAATAATTTAATTCTGAAAACCTTTAGAGGGTCATTTCATCTTTCTGTAGTATCTGTCTGTGGGCCTTTGTAGAGTGGGCAAATAAGGTGGTTATGTGAAAAATTTAGACTCACTTCCATTTCATTTTAGTAAATGACTTTTGAAAGTTTTAAGAGAGAGCAGTCAACTGGGCTAGAACTAATGTGCTTTTGAAATGTTAAAAGCATTACTTAAAGTCTTTAATATTCAGCCGACTTTTATTTTATAACATTTTCTGTGCATAATTTGCATAGATTACTATCTTTGACAAAAAAGCCTTCTGTTCAGTGAGTGTAATTAATGTTCCCTCTGGGTCTTCTGCCCCTTGTATACTCAGAAGTTATGAATTCTCTGTCTTCACTTTGCATTTCCTTTTTCTTTTTCTATTTCCTGTTGGTCACTGAGTACTGGAGATCTGAAGCCACACAGACAATATGTAGCAAAGTCTGGAGTAATTGTCTCTTCGAGGACATCACACAGCCAAGCCACAGGGACCTTCAGTCTCACCATGTTGTTTTGGATCAGAAACACTCCTAAGAGACTCATGTGTTATAGGTTTCACTCCAGTGCAGCAGTGTTCAAATATAAGATATTGGGAGCCTGAATGGATCACAGGGGCTATGAATTCATGGCTTAGGGGGACCTTAAGAAGTCAAGGAGACTTAAGAATGGAGTCAACAGGCATAAGCTTAGATTAAAAAGAATAATCTGCTCTCCTTACCTCTCTCTTCTTCTCGTCCCTACTTCCCTCACCCCTCCCCTTCCTTTCTCTTCCCTCCCCCCCTCACCTCCCCTCATTCCCTGCTTTCCCCCTTTTCTCCTCTCCTCCTCCACATCCCCCTTTTCAGCTGCCAGGATGTGAACAGCTTTGGCCTACTGGTTCTGCTTCACCAAAGGCCAAGAAGCATTCCTGAGCTGTGATCCCTTATAATAAACTGCTAATCCAGCAACTGCGGGGGTTTCTCTCCGTTCTGTGAGCCATTCTTGCAGTGACGCCAGAGGCAAAGGCATTGTCTTGCAGGAGCCCTGACATATTGCCTAGAAGAGAAGACATGTAGACTTATGATTGACACCTAAAGCAGTGGGGTCTGGGATGCAACTGGAGTTGTCAGAGTCTAGGTTTGGGTTCAGAAAACTTTAACGATACAGTCTTTGCCACCCATCCTCAACAGGCCATTTAAAGAGACAATTGAAAGAGAGAGAGGGAAAAAAAAGGAGATTTGTTCAATGTGATCCCACTGGGAGAGGAACAAGAGGTTAGCTCTTACTCCCCAAGTCTATAGTTAGGTCCTGACAGGAGGGTCAGATGTAATTGGGTGTATAATTAGATAAGCATCCCGGTCTGGGTGTGGGTCACCCGTCACTGAGCCTTCACTACTGAGGCTCCAGTCCCTCCCGCACTGTGGTCTGACAAGCTGCCTGACCCGTGTAAATCCTTCCCCAGAGGCAAGTTCTTCCTCAGCTTGACACCAGTCTTCAGCCTTTTTCTTCTCCCAATGTGAGATTCCTAGGGAAATCTGTTTCTTAGGGAAACATGACCTCAACGGTCTGAGAGCCAAAAGGATCACTCATGTGTCTCTTCCGAACATCCTCATTCCTGCCAAGATGGTTTGGAGGATGCTAATTTCAGGATACTCAACTCTTGACTTCAGCAAGAAAGAGGTCTTGGGCTCACCCTACCACCACCATGAACAAAATCAGAATATGAAAGATGCGTCGGCACCGTGTTTTTCATCCATGACCCTTTTCCCCCCACCTTTAAAATTATTAAGGAATTTTCAAAAGCAAAGTCGGTTTGAACTGTTAGAGCCAAGGTTGTAGATCTGCGCGGGAGCTGGCTCCCAAGCTGAAATGCATTTCTGGTGAGCGGGCCCGCCTCATAGCACGTTGAGTGCTGCTTATACTCTTGCCCACAGTGCGAACACAACATTTTGAACCTTCTTCGGGAAGCCCCAAGGGAAGTCACACTTCTGCTCTAGTGAGAACAGGCTGCTTCTGACCCAGCAGCAGGAGTCCCTCAGCACCTGCCTGGATCAACTTACCGAAGATTAGAACTAAGCCCGCCTTGAATGCCAACACCCCTTGATGGGGTCAAAGCCCTGCCATCGACAGCAAGTCCAATTTGCTGCCAGCCAGCACAGCAGGGAACAACGGTCTCCCTGGCATCCTCAGGAATACTTTTTTCGTCCTCAATAAGCTGTCTCTATTTCTATCATTACCCAAACGTTCCAATTCTTTGTTCTTGGAACCTGGAAAGCTCATGAAGTGTCCTCTCAATGTGAAATGACCCCTATAGCAATTCCACATTACCTGAAGAAGAGGCAGCAGTGCAGACAGAGACAGGGTGTGTCAGGAAAATAATGGAATCCATCACAGAGTTACATAGCGCCACTTCACGTTGCCCAAACAATACAAGACAATGAAACTGCATTGCTGCTATGAAAAGGGTTTGAATACACAGAACAGTTATACAGATGCATATGTGTGCACTTACGTAATCTGTATTCATATGTATGTCCATGCATGCATGTATGTATGTATGTATTTGTGTTTATGTATGTGTGTTCATGTATGTATGTGTTCGTGTATATGTGTATGTGTGTATGTGAGTGTATGAATGGGTCTGTGTGTGTGTCTGTGTATGCATATGTATATTTGTATGCACATGTGTGTAAAATTTACAACTTCCCTGTTCCAATCTCAGTTTCTATCTCTACCTCTTTTTTCTCTCTATGCAGTACAACATGCGTATGTGTTACAAACAATATTATGCATGACATATATTACCAAAAACATGATTTGTTTTGTTTTTTAATTTGAGGTCTAGCCAATTCTATTTAGTAAATCTCCCTTCTGGACAATGAAGTAATATCAGTGGTTGCTTAAAAACTATTTCAATTTCTCACGTAACGAGAACAGAGGATGACAAGGGAAAAGAGGCAAAGATTTTTCTCTAGGGGCCTGAGCCATTGCTGGAAGAAAGGGACATTGCCAAAGGAGGGTGAGTGAGTGCTGGATAGTCTCTGACATTTCATGAAGAACAAACAGGGTAACAGCACAGGTGAGAGAAGCAAGGGGCCTGTGGGCATCAAGCCCTGTCTCCCAGGGCTGAAAGGAAAGTAGAAAGCAGCCCTGAGGATGAAGGTAGAGTCACAACATATACACTGAGACCAAAGGCAGAGAAACAGGCAAGAGGCAGGGATGCGTAATGCATTCAGAGATGAGATTAGAAGTGATGGAGAAGCCAGGCAGCTACTGAGATCTGCTGCTTGCTGCTTGCCAAAGCTGGAGCTAATTAGCTTGAACAAGGCTTTGCTCCAGGCGATTGGCTTGTAGATGTGGGAGAGCCCAGGAAGCAGCAAAGTAGGTTAGTGTGGTTGTATAACAAGAACCTCACATCCCAACTCGGAAGAACTATGCCACACAGAAACCTCCACTCCTTGTTTATCACTACAGACAGGATACTGCGGTGCCATCGTATGGTAAATGACACATGCCTGATAAAGCAAACGTAGGGTGGTTTCCAACCTGTGGAAATTATTAACACAATGAAGAAATATTTGTAGTCCCTGGCTGAGACACCATTCATGGGTTACGGCTCTTGTTAGCAGCAGTTTTGCTAAAATGATAACTATTTCTAAGAAAGAAGAAGAGGGGGAAAGGTGGAGCCAGAAAAGAGAAAATGCCTGTATAATCAATGCAAAAACTAATATCTGTAGCTCTTAATACCAAACAATCTCTCTAGTGCAGATGTCTTTATGGGGCACTAGTGCCTAGAGGAGGCAACATCTGCTTAGCACACCCCTATGTAAAAGTGCTGTTATGCTGTTCAGTATCTCAGCAGTGCAGGGAGGTCAGGGATGCCACACCTGTTTGTCCCATCTGGATTCCCAGCAGAATCCTGTCATGATGAGACAAGCGTGTGCTTTCACCAAAAGTAATCACAACTCTCAGTCAAGACTTCGCACACTGCCTCTGCGCAGGAGACTCTTTCCCTGCACCTGGCTCCCAGCTCTTGGATCTTGGGTACATTGTGGGCTTGAGAGAGAAGCTTAATGTGTAAGCAATGTGGCTTTGCCTCGATTTGCTCTCCATGGCTCTCTCTATCCCTGCCTAGGCCTGGTTTGTTC
>JADRCD010147483.1:0-11471 GCA_019843815.1 Montemys delectorum | reverse complement strand
TACTTTGAGGGTACTATTATGAATGTTCAGATTTCTGAGACTGATTACTGATGCTTGCCATGGGCAGGCACTGCAAGATTGCATGCAATTATGGTGGCCTGTTTGCTCACCTGGCCTGCTCCACTGCTCATTTTGGTCTGCATCTGAAGAAATGACTAGCAAGCAGATGACTTCCCCTTAGAATACATGCTCTTCAGAAATGTTAGAGTAAAAAACTGAAGCCAATTGAAGTATGCTCGGCGTTAACAACAAAAACAAAACAAAAACTCTCTAGAAAGTGTCCTTATTAGAACATTCTTAACTTGTTAACATATACTTCTGCTCAAAATACCCTATTCTCTAAATCAGATCCAGTTTAAGATTAATATGGCTATGAGCACCTCTTTATTCATGAGACTGTTCACTCTCAAGGACCATCAGCTGAACTGAACTAACTGAACTGCTCCTATTGTCAAAATACTACTGCAGCTAACAATTATTTCACACACACACACACACACACACACACACACACACATTTCCACAAGCCATTTCAGATACCTTGTACAATAGTATTTTAGAAAGCAAGAAAGGTAATTTTAAGGACAGATGGCTTTTCTCTAATAAAAGAGAAGTGATAATCCCAGGTTGCCCAGTACTGTCTACAAGAAAGCAGGCCTTTGCTCTAAGAAGCAGAATGATTTTAGATGCACTGTAAACTTTAGGATTATTTTTCAGCAATCTCATGAACTTCTGATAGAGGCATGACATGTTCCTTGAATAGTGGTCAGCAAGATCCAGCGAACAAGTGGCATCATGACTATTTGGGTAACTATGAACGAGAGTGGTTTCTGAGTGAATGAAGGCTAGTTCATGGAACCTGGAGGCAAGTAGGTCTCTCCCGAGGTCTCTACTTCGTCTGAGTGTCTGATGCCATTTAGGTCATAGGAATCACAGGTCTAACTAGGAATTTCTTTTAATTTGGAAGTTGCACGATCTATGTGAGAAGACAAAGCAGGGCAAAGGAAGATAGCATATGATTTAATTCTTACATCCTGGGTATATGCAGAAGGCATCTGGAACAGGACAGTATCGATGGTGTTGACATGTCTTGTGTTTTAATCCTGGTTTAATGAATACCAGCTCCCTATTTTAGATAAATCAACTAAAATCTCTGAACCTTATTTATCTAACATTTATAATGAAAGTTAAGAGTGCTTTGTAACAGCAGAATTTTATAGAAAATGTCACAATATTGAGCATGCAGCGTGAACACGCAAGAAATGGGATTAAGTAAAATGTGATCAGTGTGGTGAAGAAAGCCAGCTGACCCAAAGTCTGCAGAATCAAATGCTGGGCAAGTCGAAAGCAGAGAAAAAGTTAAGGGGAGCCGGGTAGACATCTGCCTCAGTCAATAAAGTGATTGGCATACAAGGGGAAGACCTGAGTTTAGATGCCTAAAACCCACATAAAAGCCTGGTAGAGTGCCATATGTCTGTACTTCTGGTGCCAGGGAGGAAGAATTGGAAGCATCTTTGGAGCTCATCAGCCATGGTCTTGTTAAATCTGTGAACTTCAGGTTCAGTGGGATACCTTGTCTCAAACAATAAGATATATATATATATATATATATATATATATATATATATATATATATAAAAGACACAGAGAGACAGAAAGTAGCCAGTATAATATGTTACCCCTAAGCTCTGAACACAGTGAAGGCACTTTGCTGAGTCTGAGGTAGTCAAAGATACAATGTGTTTTATGGTCCTTTAAGAAAGGAGTCTCTGTGCCTGGAGAATTTTAAGTCATTCTCACTCCATTGTCCTCACCCTATTATTGTGATTGCTATTGAAAATGCAAAAAAGGACAAAAAGAACAAAGATGAAGATGAAGATGAAGACGATGACAACGAAGAAGATGATGAAGAAAAAGAGAGAATGTGAGAGGCCCTTGCCTAAGGCTGTAGGGCTTAACTGCAAAGCAACACTATCAATTATGGCAGCTGAAGCCTCAGACATAGGCAAAAGGGCAGATGGGGTAGACACAGGGTGGGGGATGGTGGGTTTAGAAGCATAAAACAGGAAAGGCTTTGTGGTGAAAAACAAATTCAGATTCTTCCTAAAAGCCCTTGGGTTCGATCTTAGAAATTATACCTTATTCAGGTGCCTCCTTGCAGTTGTGGTTAAAAAGTTGGGAAGCCAAGCTTTGGACCACACGTGAAACAGACTAACAGACTAAGTAGCCTCAAATGACAGAGCAGGGCTCCCACTGCTACAACTAGGGCATTGAAGCTAGCCCTGCTTTGGTTATAAATAAGATGATTATCTGGCTTGAAATGAGGTGGCCAAAGGTAATCTAACACCTGGAAGTTTCTTGTCTGCCTATTGCTTACTAGACCTTTTCCATCCCTCCTTTGCTGTGTGCACTGAAAAGCCTCTGCGCCTTTTTTTTTTTTTTTGTTGTTGTTGTTGCGTGTGCTTTAGAAGTTCTATCCACAACTACTTTCTCAGAATGGAAAATTTAATCTTCAAAACTGTTCTGCACCACTGGCCCCAGAATTAAAAGCAAGCACCTTCAATGGGGAAATTAAATTTATTTGATATACCTGTACATGTATAAAATTGGATCCAGTACTCATTTCGTTTGCAGGCTCCTGCAAAAATGCTTTTAGCTATATTCTGTACCTAATACCTAATTCACAGCTGAAAGGGGCCCAACCTCAAAGACCTTGTCACGTTCTGATCCCATGCAAGGTGATCATTAGCTGGTGAACGGGCATCATTTTCTGCAAGACTCTCCCCACGTGTTCAGCATCATCTGCAGCTAAGGAATCATCCTTGAGGAACAAAATATTCAGTTGACTGAATTTTCATTATAAAGAAAGCAAAAAAGGAAGCAACACTCAGGGGGGAAATGATACTTCAATTATAAATATCTATATTTTATTTTGCATTTTCCTCTCTGAAGTTTCCTAGTTAGGCTCTGGCAGCGTGTCACAGAGGGCAGACCCTAAGGATGTATTTGTAGGTAACTTGGTTTTTAAGAGGAGGCTAGATGAGATGCGACTTGTCCTTCCAGAATCCTTCCTGTGTTTTGTAACCTCTGCTCAGTGAGAATACCTAGATTCTCAGTAAGAAGACTGAAGGAACTGGAAAGAGAAGGAGAAGCAGGTCAGTGTGATGCTCTGGGAGAGGTGATGGTTTGTGGAGGGCTGGATGGGGACCAGGATGTTCATGTGCAGAAGGGTATGCCTAATTGTTGGCTTACAGGCGATATAGTTAGACTCTTTCCAGGGAACTAGTAATAGTCTACATCATCACCTGTGTCATTCACGAGCCACCAGGTGCAGGTGACACTGGGTAGCATACAAAATGGACAACTTGCTATCCCAGCTTTCTCTCTTTCTCTCTGTGTTCTCATGTGTCCCCAGCAGGCCTCTTTTCTGTCTTCTTTCTGTCCTCTCCCTCTTTATCTGCCCTCACGTCTGTGCTTCTGGCTATCTGCCTCTACCCCCTTTCCAGGTCCTCCCTCACCCCAAATAAACCTCCTTTACACCAGGGTTGTCATGTGGCATGATTTCTCAGGGGGGACACCTTGGCATGGGCGCACCAGGGATCCCCTCGTCCCCGACTTCAGCTGAATTATATGTCATAACATTAATGATCTGGTCGGATTCTGTTTTGTTACAAACAAGGCCTTGAACCTTGGCCTAGAAAGGGTGACTGTTGGCCCAGGCCCCAAAGCTGGTTAGCAGCAGCGTTGGGAGGAGCATGGCCCATCTTACGTCCTCTTCTGCCGGATGGTGCCTTTCTACCTCAGCAGTCATTCCTGGAAGGAGTTAGGCGCCTTCCTCTAGATTCTTGCTTTTTCTTTTTCTCTTCCTCTTTTCTCACTTTTCTTTTTTTCCCCTATATTCCTGTCTATCTTTCTCTTTGTCTCACCTGCCCCACCACATCCTCTTCCCAATGATTGGTTGGCTGCCTTCGTTCACTGGGTATGCTAGGCAGTGGGAGCTCCCTGGTGGTTAAGGAGTCAGGTTCTCTCTGTGAAGTCTTAGAATCAGGCCTGTGGCATCAGATAGGTTATGCTTCTTCTTTTATCCTGTCTGCAACACTGGCTGCTGTAGAAAATCCTGCCAAGTGGAGTGATGAGGAGAGGGGTCAGGTACTACCAAAGAGTGAGAGGGATCCTATGCAGAGAACGTGGTGGGGAGTGGGACGTCCCATACTGCAGTACCTGGAACATTTAGCAGCCCATGGGGTGTACCGTTGCTTAGCTGGGATAGGGACGTCATGTGTAAATTTCCTTGGGCATAATTTCGAGATTATGTATATTCCACCGTACCTAAGCTTAGTGTTTGGAAGAAGTAAGCTCTGGGCATGGTTGGTGTTTAAGTGAAAGGCCTTATGGGAAAATGGTGTCCTTTCACTCTCTCCCTTCTCAGAAGTACATTCTAAGGTGGAGCACATTTCCACATTGTGAGCTACGCAACTCAGTTATCCCTATGCCAACATGAGGATGAAGTCCATAAAATTTTTTTTACTGTTCCTGTGAACAAATATTAAGTTACCTGTGCTAGCATTTCTCAAACTATAATGCTGAGCGATGTTATGGTTACTTTTGACTAAAATGTCTCATGCTGTTTGGTTTTATGAGCATATTCTATAAGTTCTTCTCCTCTTTTTAAATATCAGGACCTAGCAAGTTCCTTTGTAGATGTTTTTCGAGACAGGGTTCCTCTGTGTAACCCTGGTTGTCCTGGAATTCACTTTGTTAGACCAGGCTGGCCTCGAACTAAGAAATCTGCTTGCCTCTGCCTCCCAAGTGCTGGGATTAAAGACATGTACCACCACTGCCTGGCTCCCCTCTATCTTTTGTGTCAGTGGTGGCAGTGGCAGGTATTTTAGGAAGCTCAGAGTACTAGTGTTGCTACTACTTAAATGAGGATTTGTAATAGAGTACATTTTCTCCAATATTTAGTGCATATTCAATTACTTCAGTTACTATATGAAGTAACCATAATCAAGGTTAGGGGAAGGAAGATAATATGATGAGTGGATAAAATATTCAAAGACAACGAGGGGTGATTTATGTGAAATCAAAGTCCATTTAATCTTTTTGTTTCTTACAATGCTGGGGATGAACCTCCTGATAGAAACATGTTCGGAAATTGCTCTTCCACTGAGCTTTAACCTTAGCCACAAACCTACTTATTCTTAACTGTAAAATATTATCTAGTGCTTGTTATGCACCAAGAAGAAAATGTCCAGTGTGGGAAACCAAACATTTGTGTTTGTCATTCCTAAGTACCCCCTTCTGTTCGAAGGTTCTCATGTCTCAATCTTTTTGAATGACTTTATTGTAGTCATGAAAATGTCTCCAATACTTTAGACATTGGTATTATTTAAATGAGGGTGGCCACATTCCCTGTAATAGCAATGATACTTAAACCACAGTTTCCTGCAAGTAAAACAGATTGCATCTGTACAGAAATTGGCCACATCTGTTGTGGACAGGAGATGAAAGATGTCGAAAAGGGTGAAGGGAATAAGAGCCATTAACCACTTACTTTAGAGTAAAACTTAAGTTTTGAAACATTGTTCTAGAGTCAGTTCCCTATATGTCAAGCACTAGGCTGTGGTGAACGTTTCTACTGTGGGGTCTTTCAGGCCAAGGGTGACCGGAGGGTGAAGAACAGTTACAGAAATGGCACTGATGTAACACTTTATCTTCTCAATAGTCTCTATCCTCGTCACATCCTCCATGCTGGAAACAAGAAGGTTCCTGAGATTAGGATTCATGCCTCATGGAAGGATACAGTGAGCTATGTTAGAAGTGATCTTAAGTAATGCCTCTCTTGCCATCATTCATCTTCCCATACCAAGCTCTTTGGAGACAGTAATTAATAAGCTGTATTAACGCTAAATGTTCTCATTCCTCAGTCTTGAAGCCTTGCTTCCCCTCCCACATTTCTTCTTATGAATGTGAGCCATGAGAGTTCCCAATGTCATTCAAACATGCCAGTGTCTCCTGTATACCTGTACTCTGCTTAAAGTTTCCACTATAGAGTTTGGAATTTCTCTACCTAGTCTTCTTGGCTCACCATGTTCCATTCTCTGGACCTTCTCATGCTCAGAGGGTGTCCCTGGTTCCTCGTCCACGATGGTGTTAGAATATCAGGAGGTTCTGTTGTCTGTATCCTTCTCTGTCATGCAGACCTCCTACTGTAGAGTCTTATGCTACCCCAAAGCCATCTCAGTTCCCATGACTATGATGTGGCTTTATTATGTTGATGATATGTCTTTGTAGTCCAGATACTTGTACAAACTGTAAATTCAGAAGCTTACAGAATCACTTTCAAATGTGTTGCACAAAGGTGGGCCAGGTGACAAAAACCACAGTGGACGGTAGAATGCAGAGACATTCAGGGAGATCAGGTACTATACTTCTATAAGGAGCCAGGTGTGTGCCTATCTTTTTGTCTTATAATTTTAAAAATTATATGTTTTATAGGGTGGGGAGACTAAAATACTTAGGATGCCTGAAGGTCTGAATTCAATCTCTAGCACTTATCCCACCCATCAAAATAAAAATATCCTATTATTACTGGCAAAAATACAGATTATTAGAAGAATAAAGATTAATATTAAAAATTACCCTTAACTGTATGATCTTGAGATAGCTACTCCCCCTGCCAGAATGTTAAGATCTACTCTAACAATTTTCTAGAAATGATGATTATAGAATGGACAAATTACAAATATCCAGTTATATGTACCCATAACCTATCATATACTTTAAATATGTTTATTCTTTTTTTTTAAATTAGGTATTTTCTTTATTTACATGTAAATTTCTCCTTTCCCAGTTTCTCCTCCAAAAAACAAACAAACAAACAAACAAAAACAACAAGAACAAGCCCCTGTTGCCTCCCCCCTCCCCATGCCTGCCACCCCATCCTCTCCCACTTATTGGCCCTGGCATTCCCCTGCACTGGGGCACAGAACCTTCACTGGGCCGAGGTCCTCTCCTTCTATTGATGATTGAATTTGCAACCTTCTACTATACACATGCTGCCAGAACAATCAGTCCCACCATGTATAGTCCTTGGTTGGTGGTTGAGTCCCTGTTATTCTTTATAATACTTGTTTGTGGTCACCTTGTAAGTTGTAAATGTGTTATGTTTCAAGAGCTTTTCCTATTGCACTGGGAGAACACAGCTCCTCACTGAGACACTGCTGTTGGTGGATTTAGTTTCCCAGTGTAGTCCTGAAAAGTTATCTTAACTTACAAAGTATAAGAACACTCTCTAGGATTAAATGGACAAAACAGAACTAGAAAGCCCATTTTCCAAATTTAGCTCTGCCAGTCCCATACAAAGCCCCAGAATAGGGCAAGTCTTGATGTTAGGAATCAGAGGGATCAAAGTGCAATTTCTCAGACTTAACAGTACAGATTCAGGTTCGGGGAGCAACCTAAGTTCAGAATAAAAAAGCTGAGCACATTAGTGTGGATCTATAACTCCTTGAGCTAGGGTAGGGCAGAGATGTGTACATCCTCGTAGCTCCCTGGCTAGGCAGTAGCTGAATTAGTGAGCTCCAGTTTCAGTGGGACACCTGAACTCAAAAATAAGACAGGGAATGACTGAGAAGGATGCTGTCTTTCACATACATTAGCACAAGCATGCACATGTACATATATAAGAATACATGCATACACACTGACTTACAATGTAAAGACTCATAAGAATTTTTTCAAGTCATGTTTACGTAAATTACTGGACCCAGCAGTACTCAATTATTACAAAGTGAGCAACATAAGTAGTTTAATAAATATTCTTTTTAACTATAGAGTCCTTTGTTTAACTTGTCTTTTAGGATACCTTGAATTTAAGAAGATTATAAGTATTCAACCCAATTAGGAGAGTTCATTCTCGATTCTTTGCTAACTTGCTTCATTTATCACTCCTTACTAGGTTACGAATGTTGAATTCTACCAGAGCGTACATAATCTCTGAGTTCTCTACTGTATGCTCAGACTACTAAACCAAGGCCTAGAGCAGTGCCCTAGATCCCACATAATCATCCAGAGAGAAGGTGGTTAGAACCAATGATAATTGTTTTTTGTTATGGACACAGACAAAATAGGGCCAAATACCCAACATGCTTCAAAGTCAATGCATATAACTCCTGTTGTGTTGGGAGTGAAGATGATAGAGGAGGGGAGGAATGATAGCTCCCTTCCCCCCAGAAGTCCGTGATCTCATCAGACACCTTCTGCTGGAAAGGTGGTTAAAAGCTACCACAGTAAAAAGAACCATTAACCCAGCCCAATTAACTGATGACCAAACGAAAATGTCAACACTATAGAACTCAAGAGACCCAGACAGATCTTCCTACTAAATACAAGTTTATGGTTATGATATCTTAAGATTTCTTTTCTCTTCCAAAGGATGGTTATTTTTATGATTCTGGTCCAGTCATTTTCTTTTTATTTCCTCTCCTATGCTCTTCACTGAAATGATCATAAGAAATCTGTAAGCCCATAAGAAATCACAGCATCCCTGCGTTCATTAAGCTCATTAAATTGGAATCTGGGCCTCACCCTAGGTGGCACCTGCTATCAGGATGGGCTCATGCTTCCTATGCCCAGTTCGAAATGGTCTATCTGAAGGGCCTGGCTGACCAGATTCACCCTCTGGAAGTGTGTTACTGGTGGAAACTGTTAACAAAAGTCACGACCTTGAAAATACACAGCAAGTTAAATGGTATTCTTCTCACAGCGTTCAAAGCCATATTGAGCACTGATCCCTTTTTATTATGTACAGAGCCATTTTTAAACGAAATGCTTTCCTGTGACCTTGCTCACCATTCAGGTAAGCGCTCCACCGCAGGTTGCTTTATTCTGGCATGAGGGATTATTCCATGCTACAGCAGACAGAAATAGCCTAACAACGCAGACAAGAGAGCTGTTAGAGACACCAGCGGTTCCATATTCCGGTGTCAAGCACACACCAAGGGCTTTAACCTTCTTCTCTGTCCATTGAAAAAAACACGAGCACTAGTGACAGAGGAAATAAAAGAAGGTGAGATTGTCCCAGGAGCCAAAATGTTCTGGGCCATTCCCAATCTGCAAACTTCAAAGGGAACTGCAGCAGATCAGGAAATGGGCTGAAGTTCACTCATTTCATCCCTGTCTCTTGGGACCATTACCATCCTCTTTATCTGTGACATGAAAGATTAGCCTGTGCTTTCATTATAAACCATTTTCCCCACCTGGATTTTTGAAGCTCTCATCTTTGGCTTGCCACATCTTACATCAGGTTCCCCCTCTACACTAGCAAATGGGATGGTAGACTATATTTTTGTAGTTCATTCATGCGCTTTCTTTCACAAATACAATATGTGCCAGGCACCATGCTGAATACTCTGTCCTAATAGATTGGACTTATTTTGCTTAAAAATATTGAAGATCCTCTCATTTGCCTGTATTATCCTGATTCTATGCAGCCTTGTAGACATATAAATGATACATTCCTCATATAATTTCCAAATGGAAGCCATATTGAGTAGCAAGAAAATGAACAGATAAACTACTCTACAAAATGGTTTTTTTTTTTCATAATTGGCAGGCCTGTTTGAATATCTCACCTCTCTCTTATTTCACTCTATATCAAAGAAATGGGAAAGCTGTAGCTGACATCATAAGGTTATATTTAAAATAATAGTGATGATGATACATGTATGTGGCCAAGGAGCAGCATTGAGACATGAGGAATAAGAAGACTTCTTTCTGACTCAAAAGAAAAAACAAGTCCATCTGCCAGAATCCTGCACATTTAGGCCCAAACACTGCAAATTCTCATTTTAGATTCAGTCTGTGAAGGCTGGCTAACTACTTTTTAAATTCTGAGCAGATTAGAAATAGAAAATTAGTATACATCAGTGCTTACAAGAAAATGACAGCTGTCAGCCACACAGTCAGAGTGGGAGGGAAAATCAAAACCATGGAACAAAGACACAGGTCTACAAAGCTAAGGCAGCCTAGGGATTCAGGCTTAAGCTAAAATATAGCTTAAGGTATTCCGATTGTTACAGCTGGCTTTCTACGGTCATAGTCCAAAAGCTCACACTTAACAGCCATGAAAGTTAGCAGTATGCTTTAGAAAGGCTCACGAGAGGGCTTGAAATTGAGAATGAATGTTTATGCAGATGAAACTTTGCCCTCCAGGCATACCGTAATATCTTGAGATATTTTTGGTTATTT
The DNA here is from genome assembly GCA_019843815.1 of Montemys delectorum. Classification (NCBI taxonomy): domain Eukaryota; kingdom Metazoa; phylum Chordata; class Mammalia; order Rodentia; family Muridae; genus Montemys; species Montemys delectorum. Next base: position 1,220 of record JADRCD010147483.1, on the reverse strand, counting down.
CAATTAGTGATGGTGGTACTGGGCATGTCAGTGGTCATTCATGGAAGTCAGGAATACTGTATCAGGTCTTACAATGTACAAAAGAATCTCTTGAAATATAATATCTGAAAGTCCCACAACCCAAATATAAATGTGACATGGCTGAGAAATCCAAGTTTAATGGAATACCATTTGATAACTTGACAAATTCCCTTCTGTAGTGCCTCTCTGCTTTGAGAAGGGAAACCAAAGCACCCTTGCTTCTCCTCTCTCAAGTGTTTTCTACCTGCTGAGGCCCCTTTGATACCATTTGATCTTCACAACATTACAGCTGAGGAGGAGAGCACAGTTTCTACTTTAGAGATGAGAGCTAAACAACAGATGCACTAAGCAACACTTCTAATGATGGGTAAATATTCTGAGTCCCCTTCCAGTGCCCATTCCCCAAAACTATACTTGGAATCTGTTTAATGATAGGCCAAGAATGAGGAATTGCAACATTATCAGTTGTTAATGCATATCAAGGTAAATTTCAATAAATTAAAATGGAGGTTTTAGTTTAGGTACAGGAATTCTCCTGTTCATTGGTTTAGACAGTCCAAAGAGCTTCTGAACACCTAGCCTGTGTCACTTGACATTCTACGTGCTAGCTTGTGTAGTGACGCCTCTCAGGAGGCTTGTGTATCAGAAACACCTCACACTACATTACTAAACCTGTTGTGGGTTATATTCTTCTCCAATCCAAAGAAAGCATCACAAAAGTCCCAGCTTGCCTTCTGTACCCTCTAGACTCTTTTCATGCATGGTTTCTTTCTTTCTTTGTGTGTATGTGTGTGGTGCACAGAGGAAGGTGTCATGTATCTTCTCCTATCATTCTCTGCTTTGTTGCCTTGAGATCTGGTCTCTCACTGAGCTGGAAGCCTAGGCAGGCTGGCTGGCTAGCACTCTTTTTGGATCAGCCTATCTATCCCATACTAACGCTAGTGGGGGTTACAGCCAAATACTGGCATGCATGGCCATGCTAAGATTTTATGCGGCTCTCAGGGCTTCATAACTGCCGAGCAAGTGCTTGTACACATAGAGGTAGTCCCCTAGCCCATGCATGGCTGATGTCTAAGCAAATGATGTCTGTGTGATTTGTATATTAATTGTTGCTTCTGCCCCTCATATTTTGTCCATTTCTTTTCAGCACCCAGAAAACTTGTTCTCAACTTTGAAGATCCATAATACAGGAGCTAGTG
>JADRCD010147473.1:0-19063 GCA_019843815.1 Montemys delectorum | reverse complement strand
ATTGCTCTTTCTAAGTCTGTGAAGAATTGAGTTGGAATTTTGATGGGGATTGCATTGAATCTGTAGATTGCCTTCGGTAAGATGGCCATTTTTACTATATTAATCCTGCCAATCGATGAGCATGGGAGATCTTTCCATCTTCTGAGATCTTCTTCGATTTCCTTCTTCAGAGACTTGAAGTTCTTATCAAATAGATATTTTACTTGCTTAGTTAGAGTTACACTGAGGTATTTTATATTATTTGTAGCTATTGTGAAGGGTAAAGTTGCAAAGCTTCCGTAAGGCAAAAGACACTGTCAATAGGACAAAACGGCAACCAACAAATTGGGAAAAGATCTGTACCAACCCTATATCTGATAGAGGGTTAATATCCAATGTATACAAAGAATTCAAGAAGTCAGTCTCAAGAGAACCAAATAACCCTATTAAAAAATGGGGCATAGAGCTAAACAAAGAATTCTCTACTGATGAACACCAAATGGCTGAGAAACACCTAAAGAAATGTTCAACATCCTTAGTCATCAGGGAAATGCAAATCAAAACAACTCTGAGATTCCACCTCACACCAGTCAGATTGGCTAGGATAAAAGACTCAGGTGACAGCAGATGCTGGAGAGGTTATGGAGAAAGAGGAACACTACTTCACTGCTGGTGGGATTGCAAACTGTTACAACCACTCTGGAAATCAGTGTGGCGGTTCCTCCGGAAATTGGACATAGTTCTACCAGAGGACTCAGCCATATCACTCCTGGGCATATACCCAGAAGATGCTCCATCATGTAATAAGGACACATGCTCCACTATGTTCATAGCAGCATTATTTATAATAGCCAGAAACTGGAAACAACCCAGATGTCCCTCAACAGATGAATGGATACAGAAAGTGTGGTACATCTACACAATGGAGTACTACTCAGCTATTAAAAACAATGAATTTATGAAATTCTTAGGAAAATGGATGGATCTGGAGAGTATCATCCTGAGGGAGGTAACCCAATCACAAAAGAACACACATGGTATGCATTCTCTGATAAGTGGTTATTAGCCCAGAAGTTTGGAATACAGGAAGATCGACCCACAAACCACAAGAAACCTAAGAAGAAGGAAGACCAAAAGGTGGACATTTCATTCCTTCTTAAAAAGGGAAATCAAATACCCACAGAAGGAGTGGCAGAGATTAACTATGGAGCAGAGACTGAAGGAAGGACAAGCATATAGCTATCTCCTGAAAGGCTCTGACAATACCTAACTAATACAGATGTAGAGGCTCACAGCCATTCATTGAACTGAGTACATGGTCCCCAATGAAGGAGTTAGAGAAAGGTTCTATGGAGCTGAAGGGTTTGCAGCCCCTTAGGACGAACAACAATTACTAACTAGTACCCTCAGAGCTCCCAGGGACCCAACCACTAATCAAGGACTATACAGGGTGGGACTGAATGTTCTGGCAGCATGTGTATAGTAGAGGATTGCAAATTCGATCATCAATAGGAGGAAAGGACCTCGGCCTTGTGAAGGTTCTGTGCCCCAGTGTAGGGGAATGCCAGGGCCAATAAGGGGGAGAGGGGGGGGGGGCAGGCATGGGGGGGGGGGAGGCAACAGGGGTTTGTTCTTGTTGTTTTCGTTTGTTTGTTTGTTTTTTGGAGGGGAACCTAGGAAAGGAAAAATTTACATGTAAATAAAGAAAATATCTAATATAAAAAAAAAATTAAAAAAAGAAAGAAAAGAAAGAAAAGTAAAAGAAGAGCCAAGATTGCTAAATAAAGACAGTACAGAGGTGCTTTACCTTTACTTCATCTGACTTTACTATATATATATATATGTGTGTGTGTGTGTGTGTGTGTGTGTGTGTGTACATACATATATATATGGAATGTGTACTAATCCCACAAACACTAGCAGTCTTGGCTACAGGTTATCTGGATCTGCATAATGGGTCAAGAAATGGAGAAAGGGAAGGACAAAAGAGTATGAGATTGACAAAAATGAGGTAGACATGATGGAGAAATCCCTCAGGACCAGACCCTCCACATCATGACAATCTGTGGATGGGAACAGATGACAGAGATAACAGGTAATGTATAAATCACATTCTTTTAAGACTATAATGATAGTGATCCAGTAATCATCAGAAGATTTCACAAGGTAATTTCACAAAATTTGCTCCAGTGAAAGCCCATGTTGATCTCCAATGGCTTGTGTGCTGGAGCTGGAGCATTGTGAGCAAGACAGTATTGTTAGGAGTGGACTATGCATAAGCCTCTGGTTTAGCAATCTGCATTTTATGTCTATTACTGCCCTTTATAATGTATTTTTATACAAGTCTTGTAAAAGGCCTAATAGTTCTCTATTTTGAACCCAATCATAATAAAAAAAATATTTTATTTCTCACTAAAACCAAGCATATACATATACAAAGTGATCAAAAACAAAACATCTCCATTAATGGGTTTATAAAAAAAAGATTGCTCTATTATAGCATTATTTGAAGCATCCGCCAAAAGCACCCAGAGTTATGGGGAATATTTTTGCATTTAAAGTGAAGTTAATGAGTGGATTGGTTTTTCATAGGCCACAAAAGAGCACTTGGGTAATAACTGTTATTTGTGCCTACATTGATCTATATTTGAATTCGTGATTTAAGTTGACATTATGGAATTTTTTATAACTCATTTTAAAAAATATGGAGTTTCACCAAGGATTCCATTTGTTTTTTCTTCCTTTCTTCTATAAGCTAAACTTAATTTTGTAGCAGATTTAGGTGTTGAGGAATCATGAATCATTTAGTTTTATCAGTTTCAATTTCATTACATTTCTGTCCTCAGAATATATAATTGTTCCAGTTTATTTTTAACCTATGGGGAAATTCATCAAGACAAGCTTGGCACTTCTTATTTCTTCTGGGTTATGTGGTTGGATTCAGATGTGAAGCTTAGAACCAAGTGATGCTTTCTTCTATGCCTCTGCAAGTCCTGTGGGGGCATGAAGAGAAGCCTTCTGTTCATGTGATACAATGCAAAACCATGAGCTCATCAGAGGTGTTGAGTTCTCAGAGACTGATCCTTGTTTCCTCCCTCCTGAGGTATAAAATAAGCACCCTAACTTCCGGCTTCTTTGACTACACCAGTCACAAGTTATCAAATGACTCCTTTGTTCCTAAACAATTTTTAATAACTGGAAGTGATAACAGTCTTAGTGTTATCCTCAAAGGGCCCCCAGTTTTATCCAAAATACTTCTAACTGTTCCTAACTAAAAATATAGCTTCAAGCTTCTGAGTATGAGAACATAAGACAACAGCTTTGAGAACAAAGTCTCAGTGAGAATCTGTACTGGCTGGTTTTGTGTGTCAACTTGACACAGGCTGGAGTTATCATAGAGAAGGGAGCTTCAGTTGGGGAAGTGCCTTCATGAGATCCAGCTGTGGGGCATTTTCTCAATTAGTGATCAAGGGAGTAGGGCCCCTTGTGGATGGTGCCATCCCTGGGCTGGAAGTCTTGGGTTCTATAAGAGAGCAAGTTGAGCAAGCCAGGGGAAGCAAGCCAGTAAGGAACATCTCTCCATGACCTCTGCATCAGCTCCTGCTTCCTGACCTGCTTGAGTTCCAGTCCTGACTTCCTCTGGTGATCAACAGCCATGTGGAAGTAAGCTGAATAAACCCTTTCCTCCCCAACTTGCTTCTTGTTCATGGTGTTTGTGCAGGAATAGAAATCCTGACTAAGACAGAATCCCAGGATTAATTCTGCAATTCTGTTACTTTACTCTTTTATCAACTCATTAAATGGTGTGTTTCTCTTGATCATCTCTACTGTGAAAGTCCACAATTTCTACTCAAGACTTTCCCGGACCAGTGGTACAGATAAAATGACACATATGACTATACTGGGAACAGTTGAGCATTCACAGTGTGGTGCTGAATTTAAGTGTTAACAGGTGTCGGAGCAATGGAACGCTTAGGGAGGATCAATGTAATAAAAGAAAGTTTTATGGAGGAAATGATATTTGAGTTGAGGTTTAAAGTGGAATAAAAGGGGTGGGTAGCATGGAAAGGACTTCAAAACAAGGGCGTCTAATAAGTAGATATCAGCACACACAAGGCTGGAGAACCATGGGGTTCAGCAAAGTAAGATTTCGTATGCTGTATCTATTTCTAAACCTTCCTCATTTGCAAATACAACTTTTATCCTGAAAACTAGGAGAACATGTAAGTACTTAGCCACAGACTTAGCTATTAGAACTGGACAAAGAAATGTGGCATGGTGAAGACAAAGAAAAGGAAGGGCAGCCATGGGATGAGGTAGGCTGTGCCTGCTTAACCGAAGCATAGCGTGTGTGGTGGAGGCTGTTCAGAATAAGTCCGGAGGAGTAACGTAACATCATGTCAGAGAGGAATTTAGAAGTTTGATGTATGTATTTACAAATCACTCAAAACATATTTAATAGCAGGTCTATACAAAACACAGTGTGACTCCTAGAAACCCCAGGAAATACTAACATTGCAGGATTTTCTATGGGCACAGGGAAATACAAACATTCCTAAGATGTTGCTTGAAAGGAAAGATTTCTGACCATAAAAATAATTGCTATGAGCTCATGTACAATAAGAAACATGACTGTACAGGACATAGCTCTAAGAGGAGAAACTCTAACTCTGACAGACACAGCACTAAACCATCATAAGAAAGGTAAGAAAGGGTTGCAAAGCCAATCTGAAACTTGATCAAACCTGACACTATGGAAATGAAGCTTGTTGATAAGCCCCTTTTGAAGCCTGTATAATCTCATCTCTCAAAGTGTATTCCAAAATGTTGGCTTGAAACACTCGTATTCTGGCTACATATAATTCTATGTATTTTCCTTCTCAGCATACTACACTCTTCCTCTGTAAGATGGTGGACATTTGTGAACCTTTTTTTTTTTTTTAACATACCTGCTTTCGAAAATAACTATAATTCAAAACTCATTTTCTGAGCATCGACTATGTTCTCTTTATGGAGGCCCTCACAATTTATTCTGACCTGAAATTTATTTCCATAAGTATGATGGCTACGTGGATGTTAGATTTACTACAATTTGAATTAAGTTTATTGCATGCTAGATAAATATACACAAGAGCGACTTCCAATCCTAGGTAGATAACTCAAATAGTATCTTTTAAAATAATGGCTGTGTATGAGTCAAGGTGGGCTAGTTTACATAATGAAACACTAACTGTCACTGCTCTGATACAAAGTCAGTCACCCTCTCATTTACATGCTCCACAAGGCAATAAGGAAACTTGATTTACTCAGAGACCCTTGGACAAAGCCCTACTTTCTTATGCAGCTGCAATCTCACAGCCGTCAGGCTTCAGGGACGTGGAAAGAGAACAAAGAGAATCATGTGCATACTTATCTGAACCTTAACTCAGAGGTGACACAAGCCACTTGGCTCACAGGGTCTTGATCAGAACATCTGACATTACTGACAAACTTTTACAGGGCAAAGGCATGCAATCGTCCTGTGCTCCCCTAAGGACCAGAAGGCCAGACTTATTAGTGAACAATAGCTATTCTATAAAGACAAATCAACCTGCCCCTTTAAGAGACATGCTCCACAGAATGCCACTTACATGCAGCAGAGACTTCTGAACAGAGCAGCAACATTCAATAACGCTCAGATCATTTGTCACACAGCAATTTTCTGTCAACTTCACTACCTCAAACATCTATGCTATATAAACACACCACTCCAACATATTCGCAGATTGCTACCAAATATGGAGACTAGACACAGTTCTCTAGCAACATTTTAACAGGAATGACAACTTCATGACGTTGGCCAGAGTTCCTACAACATTTAAGGTTGGTCTTTTCTTTGCTAGTTTATTTCAAGAGACCTTAGCAACCTTTTACTGAGTTCTGTTTTAGTTATAGTCATTAGAACGCCATAGCCTCAAGCTATGTGGAGTCTCTTTAATTTTGCCCTGATGATATTCCTAGAGACCTGAAATGTCAAGAACTGATCATTGTTTCTAGGGTGACTTTATTAAAAATCGGTATGGGCCTTCCATGAAGTCAAAGTTACTCTAAAATAATTGTTCATCCCAGAGCTGACTGTTCACTCCATGGCTGATACATCACTACAGCTCAAAGACACAAAACCAGTAAATGGATCAAAAATGAAAGCCTTTAGCTTACTAATGTTAACTTGGAACTAAAGTATAAATATGTTCATTAAAAACTTAAGAGTAAAAAGTATAAGGGTATTTTTCAGAAAGGACCCTAGATCTTACTGTCCTTTTTACCCACAGGTAGATTTGCTCTGAATTATTTCTGTCATTTATACTACTTTGCAATAAAGATAGTTTTTGTAAAACATAAACACTTTTGTTAGTGATTAGAATTGTGGACTTTTATAATGATTACAAAATGATAAGACTGATACTTTGCACTGTGTACCTTTCTTCTAATCAGCTCAAAACTTATGTCCACATCTCTGCGATAGCTTATATTTTACTATAGCAGGCGTTCATTGACATTCTAACACAATAGGCAGCCATAAACCAGCCAGAGAAGAACGTGGCCATTATGTTGGTCTTGTTGACTTTAACTAAGTGAAAGTGCCCCATATATAATCAAGTCCTTTTACCCCAAGTTCAGTTAGGACTCAAAAACATTTACTGAAAAAAGATGGGAGTTCCAGTTTTCTTCATGTGTATTTAAAATACAATGATTTCTTGGGAGACAAAAGAGAGCAATCACAAGTGGGGAGGGGGGGACAGAGGGACCTAGAAGGAAAAGTGGACAGGGTGGGGTGGGGGGAGTTGGGAGGAAAGGGGAACCTGATCTGGTATTGGGTGAGGGAAAAGGACTGAAGCCCTGAGAGCCAGCAGAAAGAATAGAAACAAGCAACCTCAGGAAATAGGAGGTTGGGGGGTGAGGGGGTGACCCTCCAGAATGCACCAGAGACCAGAGAGGTGAGAGACTCTCAGGAATCAAAGAAGGGACCTTAGAGGAAATGCCCTACAGTAGGGAGAGGGAACTTATAGAGCCCACCTCCAGCAGGAAGACAGGACATCAAGTGAGGGAGGGGGTTGCCATCCCACTGTCACAACTCTGACCCATAATTGTTCTTGTCTGAAAGAATTACAGGAATGGAAATGGAGAGGAGCCTGAGAGAAAGAAGGTCCAGCAACAGACCCAAAGTGGGATCCAGCTCAAGGGGAGGCCCCAAGGCCTGACACTAGTACCGAAGCTATGGAGCACTCACAAAAAGGCACCTATCATGACTTCACTCCAAAAGACCCAACAAGCAGCTGAAAGAGTCAGATGCAAATCTTTGTACCCAGCCAATGGACAGAAGCAGCTGACCCCTGCTGATGAATTAGGGAAGACTGAAAGAAGCTGAGGAGAAGGGCGATCCTGTAGGAGGACCAGCAGTCTCAATTAATCTGGACCTCTGAGATCTCGCAAACACTGGACCACCAAACAGAAAGCATCCACCAGCTGATATGAGGTCCCCAACACACAGACAGTAGGGGACTTCTGGGTCTGTGTTCATTCAAAGATGATGTACCTAACCATCAAGAGACTGGAGGCCCCAGGGAATTTAAAGGTCGGCTAGGTGGGGTGTGGGGATATCCACTTGGAGACAGGGGTGTAGGGAGGAGGCATGGGATGTGGAACAGTTGGAGGGTGGATGGGGGGGGATAAAATATGGAGTGTACTAGATCAGAGAAGTGGCTTGGCAGTAAGAGCACTTGCTCTCTCTCCCAGCCTTCCTCCACCCTTTTCTCCCCACATCTGATCTCTACCCCATTCTCCTCCCCACCCCCTCTCCACCCATCTCCTTCCCTCCATCCACCTCCAATGTCTATTTTATTTTCTCTTCTGAGATTCAAGCATCCCTTGGGCTTTCCTTGTTACTTACTTTCTTTAAGATTGTTACATTGTTACATGGCTCAGCAGTTAAGAGCACTGACTGCTCCTCCAGAGGTCCTGAGTTCAAATCCCAGCAACCACATGGTGGCTCACAACCATCCATAATGAGATCTGACGTCCTCTTCTGGTGTGTCTGAAGACAGCTACAGTGTACTTACATATAATAAATAAATAAATCTTAAAAAAAATATGGAGTGTAAAAAATAAACAAATAGACACTATGTCTAATAAATCAGTTTATAATAAAAAATAAAATAAAATACAGTGTTTCTATTTTGTACAATGTAGTTGCTGAATACCTCTTAGAATGAGTTCCCTTAAGGTTTCTTTTAGATATTATAATATTGTATTCATCTAGATAATGTAATTAATAATGTACCCAGACCCTCTGTGAAAAAGGCTTACTACTATGCATATCTGTTACAGCCACTGGCCTTATTGGATGTTTTTCTGATAATAGTCTACCTTATAGTTTCATTTAAGTAAAATACATTTTCTGATGTACTCATGTTTCTTTGCTTAGATTACTCACCTGATTTGAGACCATAAATTTACCTAAGTGTTGGCATTGTACATATTTGCATGGACAAAAGATGGCCTAAGACAAGGCCGTCCTAATCACATAGGGGTCACTCCAAAAACAGAAGTAAAGCAGAACGATTAACCAAGAGGATGAATACTAAAATTAATTAAGTGAACTGGAGGTATAACTTATCCAGGTCACCTAACTGGAAAATGTTTCCTGTAATTATATCAGAGGATCCAAGAATTCGTCTGGCATATTAACATCTAGTATGATCCCATAGTATCTGTCCAGAAGTTAAAGATAAGCTTGAGCTCTGGTAGAAAATGGGGACTATATATCAGGAAATTTAATGCAGGCTGTTCTAAGCTTAAAGCTAAGATTGTATAAAATAGAACCATTTGCAAGTGTGGCTAAAATTAGAGGCCAACCAAAGGAACAGAATAGTGTGTGCCACAGTATAAATTTGGTATTAATCTTAAATATTTAATTTGACAAATCTTCTCAAGCAGTGTGTGATATATTAGGATGTATAAACTGATGCTTTTTCCACACATGTATAGTTCAAAGAAGCTTGTGACATGTCCCCTCTAGACCTAAAATTTCCGTATTAGCAATGATAAAGCGCCTTGTTATAATGAAGTAAATTGCAATTATTTTCTTTCTATCATTACTATCCTTTATACTTTGATGTTTGATTCCTTTTGTGCAAAATCAAGAGCACATTTTCTACTCTCATGAACTTAATTTTCCCAAACCTATGATGATCCAATGCACAAAAAGGTAATAGAATCTTTGCGGCAACTTATTCCAAACTTCATAAATGCCACAGATATGTAAGATAGACAAGAGTTAACACATTTTCCCATGGGGGTCAGTGACAAAGAGAGAAGGAAGAAAACAAATGTGTATTTTGTTAAAATGAACAATATAATACTTTTATACAATGAAATGACTACCACAATCAATCACATTAATAGGCATTCAATTTATAGGTACGTGGGAGGTGGCAAGAACACTTAAAATCTATTCTTTTAGAAAATTTCAAGTACACAAGACAGGTGTGAGTCCCACATAATATTCCTAGAATGTGAGTTGGGACTTCTGAAAGGCCTAGAGCCCTTTAGTATTATAGCATTATTAGTAAATGGCATTTAGCATTTGGAAACCCATCCCCTGATAACACAATGGCTCTTCATGCTCTGTCTTCTACTCTTTCTTTTGCCACCGCTACTTCAGAGAACTGGACCTGAAAAAAACCTGTGCCATTCCCTTAGCTGCCAGCTGCTGGATCAGTCAGCAGATCAAGACAACTCAGGCCCCAAAGCACTTAAGTTCTAGTGTTGTTCGGCCTCGGGTTTGTGAGGATCTAGTCCTTTCCTCCTGGGCCAGGTGAGGACCCTCACCTCCTATTATGCTAAGTGAAGAAGACTGCTTAACATTGTTCCTTAAAAAAAAAGAAAGGAAAACCACTCTGAGTTCCAGGAGAATGGGCTCTGGTTCTGTGAGGTCTGTTCCCTTCTAAAGTGGCAATCACCCTCCAGTCACTGGCCTGGTCTCAAGTCAGAAATTCAAGTTGATTTCCTGACTAGACCGTGGACTCTGGAGAAGAGCTTCACTCTTGCTCAGTCTTGATTTACCTTATCCATAAAATAGAAATGATAATAGTCTCCACCTCAAAGTTCTTCCGAGAGTTATATTATTAACTGCATGTAAGGTTTAGAGCATGGTGTTTGGTACCCAAAAAGATCCATATAAGGGTGTGATAAATGTACTTCACTTGGGAATACAAATCCGTGCATCTGAGTGTTACATCACCCATAAGTTCTGTAAACAAACAAAATTTTGACAGTTACCTACAGGTAGAAAGCATAAAAACCCAAAGCATAATAGACCTGCATGTATCACCCTTTGAGTGTGCCGCTGTTCTGTAAACTCTCCCTTGATTCTGATGTGCCCTCTCCTACCTTACCCCATTCCTTTCTGCCTTGGTTTAAAAAACATTAATTCAACCTTCACCAGTCCACTTCATTTACATCAGTGTTATCTCCAAAGTTAATTCCTTGACAACGTTTTCTAGGAAATGGTTGAAGACAAAGACCCATTTACACTGAGAGGCAAGTATCCAGCAATGCAATCGAGGTGCTCGGCTCCCTGGAAACACTCTGATTCGGTCAAGTAGGACATGTCCTCTAGTCTTATCTGTTACCCTTAACATTGACTTCCCCCACCACCTACAAAAAGAACACCTTGAAAGGATTAATTATTAATTTCAAAAGAGTCACTTCAAACACTTCAAAAGCCAATGCATTATTGGAAAAGAGAAAATTCAAAAACTGTATAGTCGATACTTCGCACTAGCAACTTGATCATTTGTATTTTTTTTTTTTCATTTTGTCTTGCCTGGAAAAATAAAAGGTCAATTCAGTTTTATGGCCTCTAAGATATGAGTGTATATGAGCGTAAGATCTGCTGGTGTTAAAATATTTATTGGTTAAATCTGACAGTCATATTTATAGTCTTATCTCCAAAGACCTGTGAAATGTATATGATTAAATGGAATCTATATTGAGAGATTTTGTTCTCAAGACTACATAATTTACCTGCTTAGTTTCTTCCCAAGATGACTGTTTAGCTAAAGAATTTCAATGACATTTGAATATTTAACTTTTTAAAGTGTCTATGAAATTGAGCATGTAAAAAATTACAATGATTGACTGGGCATTTTTCTGGGATTAACATTTGGTATTAACTAAGGGATGAAAGAAGTTTAACAGAAGATAGCAAGCCTGTCAGAAATTATGTTTTTCATTTTCTCAAACAAAACATCAGGTGAATTTGGTGCACATCATCTTTCTAGGACCTGGAAAATAATGGGAAGATTATCAGCCATCAGTCCTTACAGACTGGGTATTTGAGGTCTTTACAGGCTCTAAAACATGTCTGCATTTGACAAGTAGTTTAAGCACTTAGAACATACAAGAGACCACATTTGTCTCTTTTAAGATAAAGCAAACTGGCACTGGGAAGATGGATTGGTAGGTAATGTACTAGCTGTACACAAATATCTGAGTTCAGATCCCCAGCACCCACATAAAAAGCTATAGATAGCCGTCCCAGCATTGGTAGGGATAGGGATGGAATAGAAAAGTCTTAGGAACTTGCTGGACATGAAATCTACCTAAAATGGTGAGCTCCAGTTTAGTCAAAGATCCAGCCAGGAGGTGGTGGCACACACCTTTAATCCCAGCATTTGGGAGGCATAGGCAGGCAGATTTCTGAGTTCGAGACCAGCCTGGTCTACAGAGTGAGTTTCAGGAGAGCCAGGGCTACACAGAGAAACCCTGTCTGGAACAACAACCCCCCAAAAAAAAAATTATCTATGCTTAAGAATAAGATAAAGGGGCAACAGAAATGGCTCACTGAGTCAGATTGCTTGTTGTGGCTGCCTGGGGGCCTGAGTTTGAATACCCACCACCCATGTTAAGAGCTGTGCCTGCCACCAACCCAGAACTGGGGGCCAGAAGCAGGCAGATCTCAGGAGTTTACCAGCTAGTAAATCTAGATGAAAAGGTGGGGAAACATATCAGAAGATTCCCAAAGTCAACTTCTGGCCTACACATGCATGTGTATACACAGATACATAACCATGCAAACACATACATAGATACACACACACATACACAGAAAGAGTATGATGATAACAGATAATTTGTAGGTTTTTATTTTGTGCAGGATATCAGTCTATGTACATTTCATGAGGTAACTCGTTCAGTTTGCCACACAAATCTATGAATGAGATAGATTTGGTATTTTTCTCGAATTAGAAATTAAAAACACAAAGTCCAAGAGGAAATAATTTGGAAGGAGTTGTTCATATATGTAGTAGAGGTGTGGAACCAGGATTAGAGAGAGTGAACAAAGCCTAGAGCTAAAACAGCATTCTGTAACTTTAAATTTTTCAAAACCTACTTTAATGATGGTTCTTAAGGGCCTTAACCCCCCTTCTAGCCCACTACCACCAGAAGTAGTAGAAAAGAAAAGATACTGGAGAAGTGGACCTGTTTAGAAATGTTTCTTTGGAGCAACTCCTCTCTGTACTGTCAGGAAATCAGCAGTTCGGTTGATCAGAGTTAGCAGCAAAAGCTCAATTCACTAGCAGCAACAGCAGTGGCACAACCTAGCAGGAACAGCCAGGCGTTGGCCTTGACACAAGTCACCAGGGGGGACCAGGGCCAACAGGATCACCAAGAAAAGTTCTTGGCTGCGCCTCTCTCAGGGAAGCAAAGATCAGCGAAGACTCAAGGCCAACAAGCACTACACAGCTAGCTGTATAAGCAAGCCTAGCTTAGCTTCCATTATACTCCACCAAGTCCTTTTTATACTTCTTTCAAACATCACATGTCCTCCACGGGTCTTACCTCAGCACCTGAGTCTGTCTCAGCTGACATCACTCCCAGGAAGTGTAGGAAGCCGCAGTGAGTGGTGATAGCCAGCAGATGGCGTTGACATCTGGTGCTCTCCCAAGTTTATAGATAAATTGCGCAAGTGCCTAGGAACAGAGAGCGCCAAGTCACGAGCCATCCCGGGCGTATTACGCTCCTGAGCAAACAGCCAATCAGAGATGAGCATGCCGCTCCAGGGTATATATAAACAATGCTTTTGGGGTGTCGGGGGTCGCCCTCTGGAAGATGTAATAAAAAATGGCTGCAGAAGGATCCTGTGTGTCTGTCCGTGATTTCCTGCTGGCAGGAAACCTGCGCGGGCGACAAGGAAGCAGCAAGAAGCCGAGGCATACCACCAGAAGATTTCTGGTGCATTTCTCTCTATGGAGTCCTGACAAACAAAGCTCAGTTATACGGTGTAAGGCAGATCAATACATGCATGTTGTTAGCAAAGAATGCTACATCACATTTCCTTTCTCGTGCTTGCTTTAGCAGACCATCCTTTCTCCTGTCTGCTTCAGCAAAACATTTGTTCATGAGTCTGCTTTAGCCTTCCAGCTGTGTCTGCTTCAGGAAAACACTCCTTCATGTGTTTGCCCCAGCAAAACATCACCCAACACAACTAAGTTTCCAAAGAGCCCTTCAGTTTCCACTTCAGCATTCCTCAGTGTTAAAATTGTTAATGGACATATATCGTAAACTACAGAATATAAGGATGCAGAAAAATTGAAAGGAGGGGTTATACCACTTTCATCAAAACTGAAAGGTCGCCAGGCAGTGGTGGCACACGCCTTTAATCCCAGCACTTGGGAGGCAGAGGCTGGAGGATTTCTGAGTTCGAGGCCAGCCTGGTCTACAGAGTGAGTTCCAGGACAGCCTGGAGTACACAGAGGAACCCTGTCTCAAAACAAAACAAAACAAAACAAAACAACAAAAACAAAAACAAAAAAACTGAAAGGTCTTTTTAACCAATGTGACATAAATTGTCATGGGTAGAGGTAGTTTATATTTAAGGAGTTGAAATTGACCAGTGCTTAGAAGGGAAGCAAAAGCATACAGAAGGATGTGTGAGGGATACAGAGGGGTAAATGGTCGTTCAGTTGATGTGAAGAAAAGTAGCGGCGATAGAGTGATATAAAGTGATACCAGACATATAAAATATGTTATGCCAGAAATATAAAATAGCATTTAAAAACTTAAGGAAGAATATTAAGCTGGTGTGATGGTTGTAATCTTGGCTACTCAAAAGTCTGAAGCAGCAGGAATATTAAATCCAAACATTCACGGCCAGCCTGAGCAAAATAGTGAAACGTGTGTTGGGGGGGGGGGGCATATTCAATGCTTAATCTTAATAAAAATTAAATAGATGAGTTTGGGAGTGTAGCAATACAGGGGTTATTTAGAATTTGTAAGCAAGCAAAATGTTAAAGTATGGCTGGAGAAAGAGTGGTCTACACCTGGAACTTTTTTATTTATCATCCACTACTAGCTTTACACTGTAATCAAGGAACTATTTATCCTAAGAATAGAATTAATAAAAGGCCAAGCCGTGGTAAGGCATGCTGTGAGTAAGAGAGAGGGGCTGTGGTGAGAGCAGCCGGGATGGTCCTGGAGCACAGGGGAGGGGTTGGCAGGATGGACTCACAGAGAAGACAAAGTCAAGACTCCAGTGTGATCCCAAGCTGCCCCGTCACCAGGGGCTTTTTCAACCTCTCAACAGCCAGGCTCCATGCAGACCTATTCCATCAGACTCTGAGATTCCTATGCCACTCTCTGCAGATTGGAAAGCTCCCAGGGAGGTTTTGTTGTGCCGCCACGTTGCGAACGAGTGCTACAGGAAGTTAAATAATGAGCTCTGACCTTCAAGGATGTCGATAAGAATAGAAAAGACAAAGGGAATCTGAAAAATAGTCTGAACAGGAAATCAATACTTCTTCCTTTGAGCACATGGAAAGCCATTCTCACTGACAAATTCACGTTTCAAAAGAGAAAAGGAAGAAAAGAAAATCCTCTCTCTCTAGAGTTAAACAGATTTGGGGAAAATCTGATATTCCCCATTAGCACATAAGGCCACAGTAAAGGGCCTTGTGTGTGGCAGTATGATGGTCCTATCTGATTAACCTCTCTCCTTCTCATCTCCTCAGCTGGGGATTCTGAGGGCACTTAGTGCTGTGACAAACGCATATAAAAGTCAGCACTGTATTCTTAGCACCAACACAAACATGAGCATACCCACCTACCCCCACCCCCAGCATTACATGCTTACTATTCCCACTCCTCTGGGGCAGTATAATATGATTCTGTGGCATGCACCATAAAGATGCCACTCTGAAAGTGTTTCTGGATTTCCAAAAGGTTTGGACCCAAAAAATCTAAATCCATGCTCACTGCTCTCCAGCAAGGTTGACTCCAAAGTTAAATGGCTTGAGAGTTACATATAAATGTAGCTATGTCTTGCGTTTGTTTGGGTGAGATGGGAAAACCTAAGGAAGCTGCCTCCAGGGGCCTTGCTTGTGTATTTTATGTTTTATACAGCTTTCAAGTAGATTCAGCAGCAAACTAGGTTGGGGGGGTGGGAGGGCATCAAGATCATCTGAGCCCCAGACTCAGCCACAAGCCAGGTTCCCTACCTCACTCCAGAGTCCAAGGTCATCTGAGCCCCTGGATAACTGTAAATGTGGCCCAACACAGAAAACATAAACTCACTTAAGACATTATGAGACCTTGTGTGTCATTTATTGTATTATTTATTTATTTGTTTGTTTATTTATTTATTGGAACTTAATTGTGCAGTTCTTAAGTATGAGCTTCGTAAGTGACAGTGTGGTGTCACATATGTAAAGGTTGGACACTCCTGCTTGCTCAGTGATCACTATTCATCCAAGCAGTTGTTTCCTAAACAATTTTGATGTGCCACCAAACTCTAATTAATCAATATTTTATTGGACTTTCACCAGTCGTGAGGGGAAGGGATTAGACGTGAATGAGACTTTGCTCCATTCCCTTAAAAAATGCCACACAGTAGCAGCTTTCCACACACCATTACCCTTTCAAGTCCTAACTGCTCTCAGAAATTATGAATACTGATTATTTCATATAGCACATTGTGTTCCAAGAAATGTTTTACAATCGCATTTAGTTAATCCTCATAGAACTCCATTGAGACGTGTTACTATTAATATTCTCATCCCATAGCTAGAGGAGTCAAGGTTCATAAGAGTTAGACAATGGTGCAGAGGACCCAGTAAGCCAGTTGAAAAGTGAGACTGAAAGTCTCTGTGGTAACAGACACTTCTGCAGCTCAGTATCCTGCCTGAAATGTTCTCATGAACTGTTCGTTAGACAAATGTGGTTTTCCTGTAACTATGGAATCCAACTAAACTTTAAAAAAAAAAAAAAAAAAAACTTTAATGATTTAGTTATAATCAAAGACGGGGCCTTTTGAAATCACTTGTGTTTTCTGTGATTCAAGTACCTTACTCAAAATGTGATGATTCAGCAAACTGAGAAACTGACTCAAAAGAAAAGAGAAAAAAAAAAAAAAAAAAAAATCCTGAATCAAACTCTCCTTAACATTGGAATGGGAAGAATCAGAAAGCCAAATAAGTGTAATGCCCAGAAAAGTTTGACAGATGTACGCTACATCAGCTTTTTTTCTCTTCTGACTTATTTCTTTATTTCTTCCCTCCCAAATTGTGCTAGCAGTTAATCAGTAAGTTTTACTTATTCAGCAGAATATTAGTGGGAGCCTGTATAGGCCAGGTACTTCACAGAGTGTGGGACAGATACAAACGTAGATAATGGATTAACAAATAAGCAAGCAATCCCTGCCGTGTGGCTCACAGGACAGATATCTATAAAGACAAAAGGCACAGTAGTATGCTACGTGCAAGTTCTGACTTAAAATGTTGAGGGGGCACAAGCAAGGAGCACTTGGTTTTCCGGGGCACAAGGAAGGAGCACTTGGTTTTCCTAAAGTAGTACAAATTGCTCATGTGGAAGACCTTCTGAGTGAATATGGAGAAGTTTGCCAAGGAAAGAGAAACAGGACATTTTTTTTTTTAAGTTCTAAGGATGCTTACATTCAAACATGATTTTAAATAATAACCCACAATAGTAAGTAAGTATTGCTTTTCCTAGGCTGGGTGGGGCTTGACTCGACCACCTCCCTCAACCCACAATCCTTCTCATCTCACTATAGATTTTCTTCTCCCTAACTTAAGTCTAAGGCACGAGGAGCCCTGGGAATATCACCTAATGGTGCTAGAGGTGGGGCTCAGCGGTCAAGAGAACTAGCTACCCATCTAGAGAACCAAGCTTAAGTCCTGCTTCCCACGTGGCAGCTCACAACTGTGTATTGCCAGTCCTAGGGAATCTGATGGCCGCTTCTGACCTCCCTGGGCATCAGGCATACCTATGGTACACAGAGAAACATGTAGGTAAACATCCATGGACAGTGAACAAATATTGAAAGAAAGAAAGAGAGGGGGGAGGGAGGAAGGAAGAAAGAAAGAAAGAGAATATCACAGTTAAAAAAAAAAAAAAAAAAAAAAAAAAGATGGATGACTTTGTAGTCGGAAACCCCAAACCAACTTAAAAATAATTAGTAGAAAGATAGGTTGGAGAAGATAGAAACAAAGAGAAAAAGCTAGTGATGAGAAAACAGCCAAAAATTGTATTAGTCCTCCTAAAATAGTTCTATTGAATGTCATTAGATGTGGGCCTTATGAGGTTACTGATTTGCAAGGGTTAACGATTGTGGGGGCACATTTTAGAATGAAGACTCGCCACAAATAAATGCCATGATTGTAAAGAGCTAGCTCCAGCCTGTAATGAATATGGGTTGCATTCTTCCCTGGGCCCTATGCAGCTGTGCTCTGGAGCTGCCCTGTCTAAAGCAAACGGTCTGGGAAGATCTGAAAGAAGGCATGTGTGCACAGGGGTGTGACCTCCTCTAGCTCTGCGGCCTTGAAGAGAATTTCCTGTGCCAGCTCAGCCATAGCCTGGGTTTCCTTTAGGATATCAAGCTCCAAGTTTACAGTTCCTATCAGGGAGTCTCTTTGTTTGAACAAAGCCTCATTTGTTAGGAAGTGTCACAGATCAGCATGTATCAGATGCAAGATTGAATGTCCCACAAGCACAAAGGCATGCAAAGCTATGCCAGGATACCAGCAATGGGGCTTTTCACCATGAGAAAACAGATGGTCAAAGTGAAAAGGGCCAGTCATTATGAAAAAGAAATTCTTTCAGACAACCTCCCCCCTCCTCCATTCACTCCGTTGCACTGACAGGGAAACATTTGATATGCTGCAACATCAGCTGATGTTTGTGTCCTTTTAATTAAACCAAGAGGTCTGGAATAGGGATGTCCTTGTCTTTGCAGAGAAATGATTTCAGAAAGAAGATAATGGAACCTTTTTTTCTCCAGGCTTGCAAGTGACTTGTGCATAATTTGTCCCTTGCAAGAGCAATCAAAGATAACTGGTGCACAATTGATTAAGGGCTTTGTGTCCTTTTAATTACTTGTTTCTACATACTGGTGTAGTTACACGCTGAAAGCAAATCCATCTGAGTTCTGTCTGAGCTGTGGAGCTTTCCTTTGCTTACATGGGTTAAGAGTAAAGCTATTAGTAAGCCACCAGCACATAGAACAATCCTATCAGATAGGAAGAGATTGTGAATCTTGCCTTTTTTTTATATCCTTTCAATAGACTATTACATGTTTTTATAGAAAGCAAGGTGAAAAATGCTATAGCTTTACTTACTTATAGAAAAACAGTCTACATTTTCAAAAGGATGAAGCCTGCCTTAACCCGAATGTGGGATTCAGAAGATTTTTAGTTTGGCTTATTTTTAATTACTATAGTGATTAAGTACTTGTTTCATTTCCAGTTGTTGTGATAAACGCCCTGACAAAGCCAACTTAGGATGAAAGGGTTTATTTTAGCTTACAGTCCTGGTCATGTTATATTATTTCAAGAAAGTTAAAGGGGCAGAAACTTGAAGCAGCCAGGCACATCTACAGTCCAGCAGAGAGAATGAGACCATGCATGCTAGCACTCAGCTTGCTTGTTCCAGTCTTATGGAGTCCAGGTCCCAGCCCATGAAATGATGCCCATATTCATGATGGTTTTCCCCACTTCAATTCATTTAACCAAGGGAGTTCACCCCCCCC
>JADRCD010147472.1:0-12050 GCA_019843815.1 Montemys delectorum | reverse complement strand
GTATGACATCTGCCCAGGATCTTCTAGCTTTCGTAGTCTCTGGTGAGAAGGGTGGTGTAATTCTGATAGGCCTCCTTTTATATGTTACTTGACCTTTTTCTTTTACTGTTTTTAAAATTCTTTCTTTGTTTAGTGCATTTGGTGTTTTGATTATTATGTGACAGGAGGAATTTCTTTTCTGGCCCAGTCTATTTGGAGTTCTGTAGGCTTCTTGTATGTTCATGAGCATCTCTTTCTTTAGGTTAGGGAAGTTTCTTCTATAATTTTTTTGAAGATATTTACTGGTCTATTACATTTGGAGTTTTCATCCTCTTCTATACCTATTATTCTTAGGTTTGGTCTTCTTATTATGTCCTGGATTTCCTGGATGTTTTGGGTTAGGAGTTTTTTGCTTTTTGCATTTTCTTTGACTGTTGTGTCAATGTTTTCTATGGAGTCTTCTGCCCCTGACATTCTCTCTTCTATTTCTTGTATTCTGTTGGTGATGCTTATGTCTATGACTCCTGATTTCTTTCCTAGGTTTTCTATCTCCAGGGTTGTCTCTCTTTCTGATTTCTTTATTGTTTCTGTTTCCATTTTTAGATTCTGGATGGTTTTGTTCATTTCCTTCCCTGTTTGATTGTGTTTTCCTTTAGTTCTTTAAGGGATTTTTGTGTTTCCTCTTTAAGGACTTCTAGCTCTTTGCCTGTGTTCTGAGTTATTTATGTCTTTCTTCAAGTCCTGTATCATCATCATGAGAAGTGATTTTAGATTTGAATCTTGCTTTTCTGGTGTGATGGTGTGTCTAGGACCTGCTATTGTGGGAGAATTGGGTTCTGATGATGCCAAGTAACCTTGGTTTGTGTTGCTTATTATCTTACTCTTGCCCCTGACCTCTGGTTATCTCTAGTGTTATCTGCCCTTGCTAAATCTAACTGGAGCCTGTCCTTCCTGTGATCCTGGTTGTGTCAGAACTCCTCAGAGTCAAGCTTTTCTGTGATCCTGTGATTCTGTGATCCTGTGATCCTGGGTGTGTTAGAGTGCCTGGGGATGGAGCTTCCTCTGGGTATTGTGGGATTGGCTGCTGGCTGTGGAGATTCCTCCCAAGGTCTGCTCAGGGCACCTGCCCAGACAGACTGGAAGCAACCTGAGCCTCCGGGCTAGCTGAGTTCCTGTGCACCTGGGTCCAACTGGTCCCAGTTACTCCTGGTGTTGGGACAGATGTTGTATCCTCCTCACCTCTGATCTTGGGCCTGTTAGAGTGCCTGGGAGTGGACCTTCCTCTGGGTGTTGTGGGACTGGCCTTAACTTTTTAATCATAGTACTAATTACTACTAGATAGCCCTTGTCCCTTTGTGACATGTCTGCTTCCTCAATGCTTTTTCTCAAGGCCTTGTGTCAAACATGCTACAGCTTCACAGTTGTAGTTCATCTAATTGTCCTTGTTCTTGTCCCACTACCCCACCTGCTTTTATGAAACTAAGCTTTTTTGTTGCCATGTTCTAAATATCGACAGTAGAGTGTCATATTCACTACCATAACCTCAGCATATGCTGAAATGGAAACTACTGTCTTTGCTCAAAATACTGGCTCTTTTTTTTTTTTGAGCCACCTAGGAGAATTCATTATGTGTAAACAAGAATTACCTTTAATTTTAGCCTTCTTTCAACTGCATATGTAACTGTCAGCTAACTTTGTAGAGTCAACATTTTTAGAACCTTCTCATATTTCTATTCTTATCCCCTTTACCTCCACTATCTCATTGGCCACACTTTTGATACCCATACCTTATGAGTACAGCAACAAAGTTAGCCCCAGGCTATTAAGATAGATTACATGTATTTGAATCCAAGCTCTTCTTTTCACACTGTGATCCTGAACAAGTCATGAGATGTATCTGAGTCTCATCTGCCAGATGGAGATAATAATGCTTCCTATTTCATAGCTGTTGGGGGAACTAAATGTACTGCTATGTATAAAGTACTACTAATGGTCCTGCCCCATTGTATACAGTGTCACCAGCAGTGCTTAATATTCTTCTTCTTCATAGAGCTTTCCTATGTGTCTCTCAATTCTTCTTTACAGCATCTGATAACATCTCAACTATTTTCCTGAAATGCTATCAACCTATCACTCTTGTTCTGAAAGTCAAGCATGGTTGACCTCATCTTTCATTTACTTTAAAACCTTCTCATAGCTGGAAATCAGTCTGCGTGCTCACCATTGGATCTGACCCATTTATAATGTCATCTGCACTTTAGTCTCTGCTTCTAAACATGGCTTAGAGTCAAAGTAATAAAAGGGAAGGAGGGAAAGGGGTTAAGGAACATGTCTTAATGGTTATAGATGAAGTTTGTCTCCAGGTGGATGTGAGTTCCATCCCCAGCTGTGAGTCTGGAAACCAGTGACAGTCTTTCCAGCTTTAGTTTCCTCATCAGTAACAACTCAAGAGTAATAATTCTGCACAGTGTGGTCATGGGTGCACAATAGAGTTCTGGTGTGCATTAACTGCCTCCAGACCTTATTCCTGTGAGTCTGTGCAAGTCAACATCTGTGTTAATGGAATGTAATGAGTGTGCTGGAAAATGTGCGCTTGAAGCATGTGTAAGCAAATGGAAGGTATGGAAAAGCACCTGGAATGTACTTGAATACTTTAATGTATGTGAGGTACCCAGAAGGTGTGCACACTGATGAATGGGCTAAGTGAACATAAGTCAAGCTTCTTTCTTTAAATTAATGACTTCAATTAAAATTCTTGCCTACTTCTTCACACTCATCTAAGCCTATCTTGCTTCTGCCTCAATTTGCTCTCTAATGCTGTCATCAAACATCATGAGCAAAAGCATCTTTGAGAGAAAAGTGTTTATTTTATCCTACATTTTCAGGTAACAGTCCATTACTAAAGGAAGTTAGGGCAGGAACTCAAGGCAGGGACCTAGGCACAGGAATTGAAGCAGAGACCATGGAAGAACACTGGTTACTGGTTTGTTCCCCTTGACTTGCTCAGTGTGCTTTCATATATAATCCAGGACTACAGCCCTGGCCATGGAGGGAGATCCTCTTGCATCTATCATTTATCAAGAACATTCTCCTGTTGTCTTATCTATAGGCCAGCCTTATAGAGGCATTTTCTCAATTGTGGTACCTTTTCCCAGGTGACTGGAGCTGTGTTGAGTTGTCAAAGAACCAATCAGCACATCATCACACCTTAAAATCCCAGTGCTCATCCTGACATCAAGAAATGCCTTTTCCCAAAACCTGGTTCTCATCCTCATAACATTTGTTATACATATTGTTGAGACTGCTGAACTTAAGGTTCATAGTAATGCTCCTGTGTTATTAGTTAAATGCTTACTTGTGCATGTAGTCTATTCAGCTAAACTATGGATACACACACACACACACACACACACACACACACACAGTCTTTATATTCTCTCAGTGTGGAGAACAGAACTTTTCTAACAGCAGACTCCCCCAAGTTCATGTTTTTTTCTTTCAAAATGCTGGATAGAAAGGACCCCTAACATGAGGATTGGTTAAGGGAATGCCATGAACTCAGGAGC
Organism: Montemys delectorum; assembly: GCA_019843815.1. NCBI lineage: Eukaryota > Metazoa > Chordata > Mammalia > Rodentia > Muridae > Montemys > Montemys delectorum. Next base: position 8,505 of record JADRCD010147472.1, on the reverse strand, counting down.
ACCCCTTCCTTTCTCCACAGAAGAGGTGCACAACTCTTTGCACTGCCAGGCCTTTGAGGCCAGATTGAAACTCACCACCCAAGCTATCCCCAGCACTGTGTTTGTAGTCAGTCTGCCACTGACTGGTTTGTAGCATGTAGGCTTTGGTTGTTCTGTAAACAAATTAATTAGCATTGCTTCCTCTTCGATGAGAACATTCCAGGTGAGTTTAGAAGAAACCAAGGCCCAGCAAAGGTCTCACTCTGAGTAAAACATCAAGTGTTTTAAAATAATCCCCAGGAGCTGCTTGCTTTTCCCTTCTTTTGCCAACTGTGACTTTGGTGTATGTGGATTTTATTAGTCTAAAATGAGATGCATTCAGGGAGCCTCAACTTTGCCTCATTATTTCAAACTACAGCCTACAGAGACAGGGACATAAGACAGTAATCCTATTATAATGTTCGGGCGGCTTCAGCTACCTTGAGCCTGCTGTCCAAATACATGACAGGAACTTCCCTCTCCTCAACAGATGCTGACATATAATGATACCCTACTCTCATTCTCTGCAGAGTCCTTGTTGAGGAAGAGGTCGTTCTTGACAGATCTTGAAGATTTATTCTGTAGTGAGCTTCAGGGACCAAAGATTCCGGGATCATGTGAGGGAGTTTTGATTCATAGAATGAAGAATTTGGGCAGAAAAGGATCCAACCCTTGCATTTTAGACCTTCCTAAGTGGGTTGACCAAACTACAAGTTCCTTGTACTGATAACTTGACTCCATCGCAGGCTTGCACCTGATCATGGCCATGGCTTAGCACATTATTTACTAATTGGGAATGGGGTGAGGCTAATTAATACTTATGCTCAATGCCTCCACAAAATTGCTATTCCTGCTAATCCTTGAGCACACCAACAACATACTAATCAAGTAATAACTCCTTTTTCAGAGGATTTGATTAAGCTCCATTCTTGGACCAAATACATTGGCAAAGATCAGATTGACTATGACTCTTTGGATAGTATTCCCTTACAATGGTGTGTCTTCAAATGATCAGTGTTTTGATGGTAGAATTGCTGATGTATTAAGGACAAATGGATGCACATGTTTGTAGGCAGTGTTACTACGCCTATTTTGATAAAAGTATTTTAGTGAATCTTAATTATGGTGGGTTACTTAGCCATATGCTGAAGTAGGCACATAAATCTTTTAAAACAGATTGAAAAGTGTCCCAAACTCATCCTGATGACCTCTCTCTGTGTGAGGGGATTACCTTTGCTTGTGAAGCCAGATTCATTTCATCCTTCGATAGTGATGATGTCAAATGAGTGCAGACTTGTAGAAAGAGCCACTGCGGTGTATGCCAATTGTACTGGCTAGTTTCTGTCAACTTGACACAAACCTCAATGCACCTGGGAATAGGACATTTCAATTGAGGACTCTCCCTCATCAACTCAGCCCGTGGGTATGTCTCTTAGGCATTTTCTTGATTGTTCATTGATAGAGGAGGGCGGAGCCCAGTATGCATGGCGTCACCTTTGGGCAAGTTGGCCTGGGTATACGAAAAAGAGAGGTGGGCAAGCCAGGGACACAAACCAGTAAGTAGTGTTCCTCTGTGACTTTTGCTTCAAACTTCTGCCGTGATTTCTCTCAATGTAAGCCCAGTGAACGCTTTCCTCGGCATGCTGCTGTGGCCAGTGTTTAATTACAGCAATTGAAATCAAACTGGATCACTGATGGCAAGAATACCATATTTCTAAGTTATGTAGCAATATGCTTCTTTTTAAATTAAAAGTTTAAGTGTCTTGAATTATGATCGTTTCATTTTTATTGGCAGAATTGTTGATTCTTGGTTGAGGCTTTTTTGCTTGCACCAATTCAATTGGCTCTGCCCTTTGAGGCACTGGCTGCCAAGCCTGAAGACCTGAGATTGATTCCCAACTTGCTGTACAATCAAATATTCGTATGAGAAAAGAAGAAGGAAGAGTCTTGCCCTATTTATTTATTTATGTGAGTGCACTCTTGGGCCTGGAGATCTGAGAACAGCTTGCTGATTCTCCCTTTCTACCGTGTGGGTCCCCTAGACTGAACTGCAGTTGTCAGTTGTGGCAGCCATCACTGTTCCCTGCTGAGCCATCATGCTGGCCTCAATTGTTACTGTTTCTTGTTTGTTTTTTATTTGCTGACTTTTTTTTTTAAGACAAAGTTTCTCTGTGTCTAGCCGTGGTTGTCCTGGAACTAACTCTGTATACCAGGCTGCCCCTAAATTCACAGTGATTGACCTGCCTATGCCTTCAGAGTGCTGGGATTAAAAGCATGTGCCACCACTGCCCTGGTGTTTTGTTTTGTTTTTAGAACATTATATCTTCACAATATTTAGAGAATAGCTTTAGTACTGATTTCTCACTTAACCATTTCACCATTTCTTTGTTTCTATCCGATTATCTGCTATTTTATTTATTCTTCCTGAATAATTTTGTTTAACATCTTGCTGTTTAGCTTTGTTGAAAATGAATATTCAGCTTTTATTTGATGGAAAATTGTACCTTATTTTAAAATAAGTTTTTACTGAGCAAAGAAGTCTAGATTGGTAGTTTTATTTTGCCTTTCCAGCACTTATAGACCCCGCAACAGAGATTCATGGCCAGAAATCCTTGGTGACTCTGAGGCCTGATTCTGTCTGGAAGACTTTCCTCCCTCTGAACACCTTTACATCTGTCCTTTATTTGGAGTTTTCAGAAGTGTGAATCCAGTAGATTTAAGTGTGCATGTATATTTGTCAATGCTTCATATTTATTCTTGGGTTGCTTGGATGCATTCCATGTTATCTTTTTTTTTAATGGGTTTTCCCCACTATAATGGTCTCAGCAAATGTGCACATTCTAGTCTGTTGGAGGAGTGTGCACACTCTAGTGTGTTGGAGGAGTTTTTCTTTGGAATTTTGAGCTTGTTAACTGTCCCCCTTTCCCCTTTCTAGTCCCCCTAAAGACAATATTATCTAAATGCTGATCAGTTCCCAAAGGGCCCAGGAGAAACTGAGTATGTATTTTATTTAAATTTTCATGTCTAAAGTAGATGCAATACTTTTTTAAGAAAAAGAGAAATTCTCACTATATGAATATGAACTAGTGTCATACATAAAACTTCCAAAGTTGTGAAGGAGCTGAAGTTTTGCCTACTTTTAAGTTAACAAGATAGCCTGCAAGTACTTCAGAGATGTTGGCCAAAGACACAAGATCCCTGGGTACACAGGTTGAGACTGGAACTCACAACTGTTTAGAGCTTCAGTATTTTTTTTTGTGTGTGTATGTGTGTGCCTGTATTCCAAATGTCATTTTCCTCATGACAAAAAAGGGCCAAATAACAGATATACATATAGTGAGTTTTATTAAAAGGTGACCTCATGCTTAAGGAAACAAGTATTTCATAACAGACTCATACATCTTTCTTCTGAAGTAGAGCAGGACTATGTTTCCTTTGACTTTGATGTAGGTAATCTTGAACAAACACATTGCCTTTGCCCTTAAGACAGAACACAAGCCAATCATATAAAACTGTCTCCCAATGAAGACAAGATCACATGAGGTAATCCATTTTAAACCCCATGTAGATTTCTCTGTTTTGTAAGTGCTTGTTGTTTTTGGGTCACTATGTGATGTATATCATGGACCTGTTCTGTATTAGCAAATGTGCCAGGTACTGGAGCTCTTACAGTGAACAGAACATATGGTAAGTTTCCTAATAATAGGAACTCTGGGGATTGATCTAGTTACATATGGACTATTCAGTGAGTGCTAATAAAGTTCAGATAGTCAACCTATAACACAAAATACTTCTGTATCATTTAGTTTTGTATAATTCCTTCCAGTGGAGATTTTAATGTTAGATGATGAGGTTTAAAAAGAATGTTTGACTAGAATTGTGTTATGCTATGTTTCTTTGGCCATCTGTCTTTCTGTCAGACATCAAACCCAGGATGTTAAGAATGCTGGACAAGTGTTGAACAATTCAGCTCCCTCTTGGTGTAAAGTTTTATGCTTTCTCTTACTATGTAGTTAAAATGAAGTGTGTGTGTGTGTGTGTGTGTGTGTGTGTATGAGAGAGAGAGAGAGAAAGAGAGAGAGAAAGAGAGAGAAGCAGAGACACAGAGATGCAGAGACACAGAGACAGAGAGAGAGAGATAGAGACAAATCCTTTTTTCAAAGGCATTTTGTAGCCTTTTTAGCCCCATGTTATTTCAGTTGAAATGCAGCAGTATATTTATTTCCCGTTGGATAATGGTGATGGCTAGATAATGTTTTACCTGAACGTTTGTCACTTCCAAAATCTATGAGGCATTAGGCTTAACATGCAAATTCTGATATTTCATCACTAGCAACCTTTACAGCTCAGCACATAGACCTGCTGCTTCCTATCTTCCTCTGTGACAGTGAGAGATAATACGGCTGAAGGAAATCTGGGTTTTCAAGTGACTTGGATCGTAGTCGTATCCGGAACACTGCTTTTACCGTGTGTCCTTTCCAAAACAGACACAAAATATAATTCTTTCCTTTTTTTTCATTGCCAGGAATATGAATATGAAAGCATTGTTTCTGATAAAACATCACATGGTTTTCTATCAGTAGTGATTTGAATTAGCCACACCAAGTCAACACGTTTTCTTTGAATTTTCCTTTGGCTTTTAAAGCTCATAAATACATATATTTATGCATATTCATACACACAAAACATAAAGAGTCTTTCTTGCTTTACAGTTGAAGTCACATCTCGAGTAGGTGTTGTCATGCCCAGGACTTTGAGAGGTCCTTGGAAGAACTGACCTTTGAACCTGTTTTACTAGCCCTTAACTGGGAAAGGGCTAAACATCAACTCTAGAATCTGTGTGCACTGCTTGATTTAAAGTTGAAACTTGGCATCGTGTGCTTGGCTATTATTCTTGGAATGCAAACAGGTACATGTTTTTGCAATTCTTTTGCAAGCTCCTCTAAGGGTTTTCCAGGACCTGAGTCTGATTTTGCTCTCAAGGCTCTGTTCCAATACTCAGAGTTCATTTTCAGCACCTCTCTAGCAGCGGCATACTAGTTTTGAAATCCAAGCAGGATTTCCTGTCCACTAGGGGCTCATTAATGGTCTATAGAACTACCACAGTATGTATTTACTGCATTAATCCTTCCGTTGCAGTAAGGGCTATGACTACTGAGGGGCCTCAGAAAGGGGGGAGAGAGTTAGCTTGTATGCAGGTGGATGTCAATCAAACTCTTGAATCCATTTCAGCATTTGTTTGGAATCAATGGGTAGTGGGTGTATAATGCCTGTAAGTACCTGTGCAGGCCAGGGAGAAGGGAAGGAAAGCAAAGTGCTCTTCTATGCTGAGACAGTTGGCTAAAAAGAGTGGGGTTAGATGAAGGATAGGGAAATTAAATTGAAGCTTACATACAATAGGGGAGCATGTCAGAAGAACATTCTGGTTAAGTTAGATTTTCCCTTTTAAAAGTTCATATGATTTGTATCTTATAACTCTTTTGTAACTAGATTCTTGCCTACCCTGGGATGATCTCCATGTGGAATGTAGCCCCGAGTCACAAAATGAACAAAAGCTGTGAATGTGACCTAGCTGCAATGTTACAGAGTGTCAGGAGCAAATCCTTATTTAGTATTTATTTATTTGTAGCTCATGCATAATTTTAAAATCTAGCTCTCTCCCTGCATTTGCATTACTTAGCTAGAACGTCTATAGACTACGTGCATTCGAGTGACATTGACTTCCGCGTAATTCTGGAGCCCTGAGGCTCAGTGAGTTGGTAGGGCTGCTTTTACTCTGAGGTTGATTTCCTCGGCTTGTACATGTCAGTACTCTTCCGTTGTCTTCAAGCAGTCTTTGTTTCACACAAGTGCATGTTTCTGTACAAACTTCATCTCATTTAGGCACTGCTCATGTAGGATTTGAGCTCACTGTAAAGACCTCAAGGAATTGGGGGATTGAGACTTGCAAACATCTGAGGTACATGCCACAATGTATCCCATAGCACTGCTAGTGGTAGGTTTAAATAGAGAATACAAGCTTCAACTAACTGAGCAGGTAGGTGGGTCAATTAGTAAGAATTCAGAGCAAAGAAAATAGACAGCAACTTTATTTTAAAGGTTTCCATAAGTATATTGAAAAGCATAGAATTGAATACAATCAGCCTTGTATCTCTTTGGGTTTTTTTGTTTGTTTGTTTGTTTTTGTTTTTTGTTTCTTGTTTTTTTTTCCGAGACAGTGTTTCTCTGTGTAGCCCCAGCTGTCCTGGAAACTCACTCTATAGACCAGGCTGGCCTCAAACTCAGAAATCCACCTGCCTCTGCCTCCCAAGTGCTGGAATTAAAGGCATGTGCCACCACTGCCCAGCAATCCTTGTATCTCTTAGTCAATCCTAAAACCATCTTTTAATAGCTACAAAATTGTAATTAATACATCAGGAAAAAAAGAAGCATTCTACAGGGTAACAAACTAAATTTTCAGAGTAAAACATATGAGAACTTGAGTGTCATGGTCACATAGACAAGCCAATTAAACTCCTGGAGAATTTGTTTATCATGTGTATACTGAGAATAAAAATACTGGTACAAATGCTAGAGCTAAAAGTAGTTCTGCATAGAGGTTTCATGAAATATATATATATCTCCTGGAGAATGAGGTCATAGATCCAACAAAAGTCATAAAAATATGAAATGAGACTTAAATATACACATCAAGCATTTAAGGAGGAAAGGATTTAAAATGTTAATGAGTATAACTATGGTTATCTTTAAAAGTTATCAAAAAGAACTTAGTCAATACCAATGACTTCTCTAAACAAAAGATTCAGTGTAAAGAACCGACATATAGACAAGCATTGTGGTTGGTTAAAATAATTAGATGAAAAGGCTCAGGGAGCATTGTGGAAGAGAATGAAGAATGAATGTAAAAAGTAGAGACAGGAAGAAGCGATGTGAGATGCTGTCTTCAGGATCTAGTACTGCCTTTGCAAATATGGCCTCACAGCAGTTGTGGTTGCCTGTACTGGGCCTGTACTAGATTGGGTATTCCAACAAGGAATCATGGATATGGGAGGGGCTCACGGGACATTACCCCTTCCCACTGAAGTAGTCATTTCAGTGACAAAGGAATCAGTTCCAGATTCCAGTGGCAATCACCTTCAGTTCTGAATCAAGTAGTGTGAACCGACACGGCTCTAACCCTATGGCCACACACTGCTCATTAAATCATAGAGTCATAAAACAAAACAAAAAGGAACAAAGGTGGAGGAAAGACCTGCAATGAGAAGAAGAGATAAAGAGCTAAGAGAGAAAAGGCAAGGGGTGGAGGTAAGAGTGAACGACTGTGTTCTATACATGTATGGAACTGTCTGACAGCAAACTTGTTCAATAAAACCTATAAAAAACTGGTGAGGTCCTTCTCATCAGGATCAGATATTACCCAGCATCAAAATCCAAGCATGAAAGATATAGGAAGTAATGCAAGAGTGATGATAGTTCTGCTTTTTAAATTAAAGAAGGAAGATTCTTGTTCAAACATTGTAGCTATCTTGAACATGAGTTTGGTTCTCTGGTTCTCGCTCCACACTTGTAAAATAAAGCAATGGGAACTAAATTGTTTTATGAGGCTTTAATTGTGAAATTGTTTGCCAATTCATTTCTATCTCCTATGTTTTTACTATATAGAATTGGAGATGATCCAGAAGTGATGTAGACTTACTGATGTAGATTTATTGATTCTCATCAGCCTTTACCAGTTCCTGGTAGGAAGAAAGGTGAGACTGAGAGATTTTCAGGAGCCTGTTCTCTATCTCTACAGCCTCTTGGCATAGCAGCCTTTGAGTTGGGTTTTAGATATTTGCTTCCTGGGTTCTGACTTCCGGGACAACATGAGACTGTCACACCTAAATCCCATAATGGATAGTTTGTTGTTTTAGACTGTTAACTACTTCTCAGCAAGGAATCAGCCCTCGATTTAATAGTCTAGGCATGTCAATCTCTGACATTCAGAAATAACCGAAAACAAATTGACAAGTTTCAACATACACAAACAGCACATCAAGAAAGGGGTGATCCTTTAAATGCTGGACAACTAAGAAGATCCAGTCCTTTAGCCTTTCTCCTTGTCTAAAGCCCCAAGGAGAAAGTCTTTGACGTAGATACACCAGAATTTCCCTGTATTTGAAATCATTAAGAATCTACACTCAGGCATTAAACAAATGGTTCAATCCCTGTATCTAAAGTAGCTGAGGATTTGAGGTGACACCAGATTTATTAGAGCTATTATCCTTCAGGCCCTAAGCCTTGTTGGATGGAATATGAAATCTCAACATTGATGGATATTTAGACTCAAGAGTAAGAGAAGCTTGTGAAGTAGTGACATCAGCATATTCAGGAGATGGGGCCACTTTTATACGAGAACTTGAAAAGTTCAGATTTTTGAATTCCAAAGGCCAGATTTTAAACAACAGAGACCAAACCAATCATTTGCCATCTCCTCAGATCAGCCCT
>JADRCD010147462.1:0-15569 GCA_019843815.1 Montemys delectorum | reverse complement strand
TTAATCTCCAGTACAGTGGCATGCAGCTTTACTATAACTTCAGAGAAGGTGGTTTTCAAAAAGACTGTGGCAGCTTTTGGACTTTGCAGACAATAAAGGCATGTCTTGGTATTAGGTGCACAGAAGAAGGTGCATTTTTGAAAACCTGTGTTCTTCAGGCTAGGTCTCTGGGAAAAGAAATCAACCTAAGACAGAGGCATGTATCTAGTGGCTGTGTTTTTGTAAAAACACAAAATAAGCCCAGTTTGTAGTACAAACTAGATGTACATGTTTTCAAAGACGGGTAAGATTTTTTGCCAGCAGATATTATACTGCAGATGATATGCACCCAGGCACCATGAAAACTCCCTGTGCAAAACCGTGATGTTTGATTATGCCTTTACTCTGCAATTTTTTAAAATAAAAAGGGAGGAATTGTTATCTTCCCTCTTCACTTCAGTCATCAGACTTCTGGTAGCCTCTGCTTAGGGGCTAACACCTGGGAGCTAAGACAGATGCTCTCTGTTGACTGTTGGTTTGTCTTTGAAGAAGCCGCCTGAGTATGCCCATCACCTGAGTATGCCCATGGCCTGAGCATGCCCATCACCTGAACACACCCACTCCCTGAAGATTCACTGAACCTGGGGGCTTTGGCACCTGAACTTTCTTTACAATATAATCTAGAGACTTGGTTTCAGTTTCTCTTGTAACTATAAAAACCCTGGCTTATTCTAAGTAAAGTTGGAGCCTTGATTGGGTCGCAACTTGGCTTTGTTTTCTCTTTGCATTTCAAACCCTCTATTTCAGGTCCTTTGTTCCCTCCTGGCTGAGAGAACCCCTTTCGTAAAACTGCGGGCAGCTTCAGTCCATGAGTCTGTGGCAGCCAGAGGTAAAACGTGAAGATGCTTCAACTCCTATGCCTTCCTCGATGTCTTAATCATTGCCCTATTATTGTGAAGACACTTCTTTATGAGACTCATGGCAATGTCTTAGCTGAAAGCCACTAAAAGGTGAAACAATAACAAACAGCTTACACACAATCTTTGGATTTCTACTGCATGGAGAAGAGAACAACTTTATTTTTACATTTTAGTATATTTGAAGGTTAGAGTGAGGTTACTGGACTACTGAGAGTGTCAGAACTCATCTAGAGCTTTAGAGGTCATAGGACTCAAAACTACCTGGGGACATACTCCCACAAGGCACAACTGAAGGCATCCTCCTCCTGATCTTCGAATTAACCGGTAGTTTTACTGAGTCACAGGTTATTCTTAAATTTAGGTTTGCCATTGATGAAGGCATTATTAGTCTCTTGTATAAAAACTTCAAGGCTCTCTTCAACCAATGTGCTTGGGGTCCAGATTAAATTACCAGAAGCACATTGAGAGAAAAACTGACTTTAGATACTGTCAGAATTTGGACCTTCTAAGAGCACAGATTGCTTCCATGTAGTTGGATACAGTTAGATATACACCTTCTCCATGTAGTTTTTATATAAACTGACAATATGACCACTCTAAACTATGATTAAGTAGAGAGCTTTTATTTTAGCTATAAGGAATAGAACCTCCAGAGGCAACTTGCAGAGTCTAGAGGAAGCAAAGGAAGTATTAAATTGAAATGGACATGGCCAGCTCATTTGACTTGGCTATGAAAGGAAAGATGGAGAGAATGAGAGAAGAAGAAAGAAGGGGCAAAGAGAGAGGAACAAAAAAGAGTGGCCTAAGAGAAGAAGACAAAAGAGAGCACATAGCCAAAAATAGCAGGGTTATAAGGAGAAATGAGAAGTTGGAGGAAGAAAAACTGAACTGAAGAAGTTCAGATTTAGGAGTGGGGAGAGAAGATCCAGGATACCAGCATGGATTCTGAAATATGTAACAGGTACTTGTTATACTGAGGGAGAGTGGAGGCCAGAATGTGCTTTTATATGCTAATGGGCACCATAGATAGTCATTTGTCCCTTCTGTGAGTGAGAGAGGAATCTGGCAGTGTTATAGCAGAAAGACTTCACAAGTTACTTTGGAATGATGTCTTTCGTCTAACCACCAGAATTTGGGTCTGATGTTTTTTATCTGGATGCCTGTGCAAGTCTTTCACATAGACACAAGTGTGTGGGTTCCTTTTCTCTTATCCCTTGTGTGTATGTAGGTAAGGAATTAGCAGTTACCTGTGTGTTCTGCAGTTGAATGTTCAGATCATCCATATTATGTAAAACTGTGGGATTCTAACTCAAAAAAGTTTCTTCACTTTACCTAGAGGTACTTTGAAGACCAGTTTTCAGAAATTAGTCAATGATACTTGTGGTAGGTAGCAGGAATGAGACATTTAAGAACCATTGCCTCTAAAGATGCCTAGTTACTCTAAAGATGCAATATATATATATATATGATGCAATTATATATATATTGTATCACATATATTATATATGATGCAATATGTTACATATTAATATAATATGTATTAATGTCGTCTTGCCACAGATGCAGTTAATTGTTAACAAGTGCAGGATTTACTATTGACAAATGAGAATTTCCTAAATGATATATATGATATATATGATGTATGAACTCTAGGATTCTTTTCTAGTTGATTTATCAATTGCTTAAGAATATATCTGCGGTTGATTGTGGTTTTGAGTTTCTGCCCCATTCCTGACTCCTTTGGTTTCCACATTTTCCTATTCATGTAGAGGAAAATGTGGAATGTGTCAGCCAGATTTTATCTTGTTCATTCCCTCTGTAAGACCCTGTCAAGCCTTAGCTTACTGGAGACCCCCTGAGTGAATCACATGGAGCCTGATCAATATAAAGAGCATGAGGATTTTTATTTCAGTGCACTGAGGCCATCCCAGACCCTAAAGAAAGGAGGAGACCCCTCACAGCTTGTTCAGTGAGCTTTATTCCAATTTTTAGGACAGCAGCCATTAGACATGATGTGACTTTTTAAACTGATTGGTCTTCAGAGAATGAGGTGGCAGGAACTTCCCTAGTCTGAAGGTGGGCAAAGGTCCACCCTGTTGAATGTTTCCCCACCTGCAGGTTAGTTCTCATCCTGTGATCTGAGGAATGTTAAGTAGCCTTTCCCTTCTGGAGAGTTCTATTACCTTCCCAAAATTCCTGAGCTTATCTTATTAAAGAAATTCCTGACCTCCCAGTGTTTTTCTGAGATGTCCCTGTTTACTCAGTTCTTATACCTCCCTCCCTCTCTTCCTCTCTTCTTTTGTCCTCCCTCTCCCTCTGTCTCCCTCTCCCTCCCTTTCTTCCCTCTCTCTTCTATTACTACAAACACATAACTATCTAGACATTATTTTTGTTTTAATCTTTGATTCGCACTTTTTGCAGTTTTCTTTACTCTGTACTTGGAGCAGAGCACTTGGCTTCAGGAATGGACTCTAAACTATTTTCACTTTTTGCTATGATTTCTAAATTTTTCTTTCTTTATTTGCTACTTAACCTCAATGTCATGACCAAAACAACAGAAGACAAATAGATAAATGTGGTGCCTTTTAGCATACCAAAGTACATACTGGCTTCTAGGCTCACTCTATATTTGTGGTTCCCCTCAGCTCTTCTCACTTTGCCTTCTACCCTGAACTCCAGATTATTGGCTTTGCTTCCTTCTGCTTCTCATTTGTGTACAACCCTACCATTTAGGCCATGGATACTTTTGGCCATCTCTTGGCTCTCTCTTAGTCGTCTTGGTCCCTCTTCTTGGTCCTCCTCTCTTGCTCTCCCTATGTCTTCTCTCATGGTTCAGTCTCCTGGTTTACTCTACTTTCTTTCCTTGCTCTGGATTCTCTTGGATGTATGAGTGTTAGCTACCATCTACTCTCTCCTTAATTAACTTAAAATTAAATTTAGTTACAAATAAGACCTTGTAGCTGTTGTTATGGACCTTAGTTCACAAATCAGAGCTAAGACAGTTCTCTCCAAAACATTGGGTCTATGTACCTTCAACATGTCTGTAGGTACTGTTGTACTTTTTATAATGTTTAATTGTTATTCAGAACAACTAGCTCAATAAAGAAATCATCACTAAATGCTATAATAGTGCCACTGACATCCCAGAGTAATCAATAACTAATTGGTATTAAGGCTGACTCAATAGAAGAAGATTAGTGCCTGTTATTGAGAACCTGCCCAGGAATGATGGCTAGAGAGGTCTTAGAAGAATACTTATTACTCCTCTTTTGCTAAATTAATACAGCTTTCAACTATATTCTAAATGTTTGTCCTTAAATACCCACAGACAATTTCAGCTCTCACTCCTCAAAAAGTTTCTCCTTTCTACAGCAGATAGAAGCTATTTCAGAGACACACAACTGGTCAACATGCAAAGAAAAAGTGATTGTGGAATTCTCAGTGTGATTAATACATATGCAATACAATCTCTGTGCCCTAGTCTGAAGGAATCTCACATAAGAGGTAAGAAATATTTTTGAAAGCCAGCGGATCAGTGTAACTATTTTGAGATGGTATCTTCTAGACAAGATTGAGTTGGTGTTCCTATGCATTTAACAATATGGTTGCCTGCACAAGAACTTCCCAAGATGACACCAGATCATAACAATTTAAACTGGGGAAAAATTCACAAGGCCCTATGCCTAGGTAAAGAATTAAGGCAGTTGATGGCTCAATCAGTTGGCTTCAGGGACCAAACTTCTGATAGGTTTTCTAATCCTAAGTGGTTTTACACACACACACACACACACACACACACATATATTTATGTATCAATATTAATTAGACTCAGTAGATTGTGACTGTGCATATATATACATATATGTGTATGTATAGGAGAATAATTAAAGAGAAAAAAAGACAAGAATTAGAGAGGGGCAGGAAGAACATGGGAGGAGTTGAAGGTGGGAAAGAGAAGTGTAGGTATTATTCAAATACAGAGTACTTGTATGAAATTAATGATTTAATTAAATTTAAAAATTAGGACAAAAAGTTTTAAGTAGGTAAAATTAAATATGTGAACTATCATAAACTATAAGTTTAAAATTGCTAAGTAAAAATAATAAAACAATAGTGCATATAAACCATACATATCACTGATATGTGTCTTGCTGTCTCTTGCCTCCACTGTGTGAATTTCACAGCTAAATTCCTCAGGAGACTCTATCTGTCTCTAGATAGCAGCTTGGCCCAATAAGGGCTATCTGGTCCCTTTTTAAGTGTCTAAGTAAATAGTAATTTCTCAGGCCACAGCTAGCAGGGATTACTACCTTCAACATATTTTTCATGAGATAAATTGTACAATTATCTTTTCAAGGGTACTTGGATAATAATAAAATAGATGTTGAATCTGCAAACAATGATGGGTAAGAAAGAGTAAAGAAGTAACAAAATATGCTTATTATTTTATATAATAAGAAATATGCTACTTTTAACTTTTGCACATTTTGGCTAGCTACAGTTTTGATCATTTTATTATAAACCTTAATTTTATAACAGCTTCACTAAAGATAAAGAAGAAAAAATTCTTTTATTAGATTTGATTAAAGTTTGTATTTTGTTAGCAAAATAATAGAAAAGACATCACAAGTTCATGATGAATTGCAATGTCTAAGTTTTATTGTCAAATTGTTAAAACTATCAAATTTCTTTTACAAAAAGAATAGCATTTCAGGGCATTAAGCTCTTGTAACATGATTAATATTAAACACTCTGAATTGAGGGTTTATAAATTGTTCTGATATCGGTGTCTTTCATGAGGAGGGGTCCTAGACTGAAGAAAAACAAAATGAGCTGGGCAACATTCATCACTGCTCTCAGCAGCCAAACTGCTGTCACCATATGACCAGATACTCCTGGGGCTATTCTTCCCTGATTCACAGGCGCACTCTACAAGAACTGTAAGTAGCAATAAATCTTTCCTTTCCTTAGCTGCTTTCTCGGGTGTCTTATCACATCCACAAGACAAGCAACTACTACAATGAGTTATTGGCAGTTGAATTCCTACACATTGAAAGAAATAGGAAGCAGGCCATCAAAATGCCCATCTTGTATAGATTTGGAATATTAGACCATCGGGTTGACTAGCTCACTCCTGAAATTTCTTATGGCTTTAAGAAAGTGCTTAAGCGTTCTGTGCTCAGTTAACTCATCTATATGCTTGAGCTAGAACAGTTTACCAAATTTCACACTATCTAACACTAGTAGCCCTATTTGTACTATTTTCTAGTTGGAATTTATCATTAACATGTACAAGGATAACTAAAAATTGTGCTATATTCAAATAATTGAATATTACATAGAATGACAAATGAACAGTCAGGAGTCATGTCCAACAAACACATTTCTTAGTGAAGGACTTTACATAATCAAAGGAGTAAATTGCTTCTTCCACACTTAGATAAAGTACAGGTAAATACAGTCTATGTTCTTAGAGACACTGACAGTGGGTGGAGACCTGGAGGGCACAGCGGGTATCTATCAGGGTTAGCGGGTTGGGAGGTGAGTATCTGCCTGGGTTCTACACCAATTCGGCATGCTGCAGACACTTTTTTGCACCTCTATATTTCTTACTATGCAATACCTCAATGAGAAGTTAGAAAACTAGCATTCAAGTTGATAGATTTTTTTTGAGCTATTCATTTTTATCCAAGGAGACACAGACCAATTGTCTCACACATATAAAAAGAATTTCTTGGAAGATTCAATTCATGAATTTTAGAAAACCAATCCCATAATCAGTATCTCTCAGTATGACAATCTTGACAACATTTCCGTACTATGCATGAGTGTTGGTCCTGAAAACACTACCTAACTGAAGTTCCCTCCACGTTTTTTAAATGTGCTTTCATTGCTTTCTGTTCTGTGGTTTGCCCATAGTAGAGCACAGTTTACAAGATTATGAAATCCAGCTCCTGCTCACATGTCCAGAAATGTGACCTTGTTTCCAAGCAAAACAAGCTGTGATTTACAAGAATAATCCAGCAGGTCACAGACAGGGCACAGCAACAGAAGAGATCAAACGCCCATGCTGTTGGACTTGTGGTCTACCCATTTAGTTTACTTTGCAGAAGTTCCTCATGGGCGGAGAATCTAACAATCCTGATTTCCTAAACTGACTTTCAACTTCCCTTTGGGGCAAGTCTTTCCCTGCCCTGACCACAGCTCATAGCAGAGAGGAACTGCATGGTACAGTACACACTTCTTTTCGAGTCGATTGGTTCCAGAAAGATCCAAAATATGAGACTGTCAGCAAGAATTATTTGGCTTATATTATGGACTGTTTGTGTAGCAGAAGGTAAGTTTAAAACATGCTTTCTCCCTTCTGACTAAGCCACATTAAAAACATTTGCAGATAATATTTCTCATAGCAATCATTCAAATTAAATCTAGAAAATATGGGTAATTACTAGTCTGTAACTTAGTGGCTTTTGGTGGTATGTTTAAAAACTGTGAACCGTTCATTTGACTATTGTAATTGATAGTTTGACTTAATGTAAAACTCAAGACAGTGCTTTAAGCACGTATTTGCAATCCATAATTAGGCATAGTCGTTATTAAACTTTTAGTTATCATGAACTACAGGCTCCTCTTTTTTCACAAGTGTCCCTGAAATACTTTATGTAAAACTAGTAAGAAATATGTAAATATCCAAACTTAATGAAAGCATTCACTTTTATTTTAATGAGTGGATTTATTTCGGACATATTTCTAAACCTTCCTAAATATATCACTTACCTGATATTGCCATGGCTTTAAAAGTTTTGTACATAAGAACTGCAAGTATGAGATGAAAAGATTATAAAATATGACATATAATCTGTAAACAGTATTGGAAGGATCAGATTTATTTGTGGTTTTGTTTTCTGTAAGGATGTGTGGGACATACTGGCTTCTGAAAGCCATTTTAAAGTAGGTGATGTGAGTGTTGGAGTTCTTTCATGACAGCAACAGAAATTCCCACTTTATTATTCACTTAAATTCTACCAAAATTGCTCAGTTTACCCAATGAAGGAGTTTAATTTCCTAATTTATGATTAGTAACTAGTTATGTGGAAAGTATTTAACTCTTTTTTGTGTTCTGATTGTGATTCTGGGACTCACTGTAGTCCTCCTGACAGCTTCCCATGGGCTGAGGTTACAGGTGGGAGTGACTGCCATGCCTGACATAGCACTTTTTATTTCAGGTGAATAACATAATTATAATTTCTTTAAATGTTTCTTTTAGCAAACACTTCGTAATTTGAGGTTTTGCTGTAACTTCCTCACTAAAGAATTCTAACAAACAACCTCTAATTGGATATTTACCAATCCAGACAAGAAGAGTAGACATGGTTTCTCAGTTATATCTTTTAGTAAAATTCTGAAAAAAAAATTATTTAAGGGTACTTAATACTTTTTGAAAGAGCAAACTTTTTCAATTATATTTTCTAATATTATTCCTTAAATTTTAGCTTCTGAGTCTTATATTCAGACTAAGGCTGTCATTTCCTTGTATATGAACATTAAGTATTGCTAAAATGAAATATTGACCAGGTATTCTAAAGCAATATTGATATTACTAAACATAACTCAACTTTTTATTTAGTCAAAGTCAATGTCTTCATCTTCTATTTTAATGCTCTACTTGAATAATAATGCTTACTAAGAGAATTTTTTTAAAAATATGTATGATTAAAGAAGTATTTTATTTCCAGCTAATTTTTAAATCTTGATACAAATTGAATTAATGTATTTACATAATTACAAAGTGAAATTTCAATATTAAAAAGGAAGTACCATGATGTTTACAT
Organism: Montemys delectorum; assembly: GCA_019843815.1. Classification (NCBI taxonomy): domain Eukaryota; kingdom Metazoa; phylum Chordata; class Mammalia; order Rodentia; family Muridae; genus Montemys; species Montemys delectorum. The sequence continues at coordinate 6,838 of JADRCD010147462.1, read as the reverse complement.
GATACTTTAATGTTAATGATTTAAAAATCCTCATTTATGCTATGGATATCAGCTGATTTTTTTTGTTATTTCTGGATTTTAATTTTCATAAGTATGTATTCACATGTGGTGCCAGTTCTTGCTGATAAGTTGGGCAGTTACACTGTACACATAACTGTTTCTCTGGCTGTCCAGTCAGAGATGAAGTGGGAATTTAGTGTTTAAAGTGTTATGTAGGGTAACCTCTTGATATCCATAAAGTACATGTAATACAGAGACAGATGTAAAAAGTTTCATGGATTTTCTGTGGGCACAGTACTCCCACTTTAGTCTTTGCTTGGCTTGTAGCCTGTGTCTATCTCAAATGTAAATAATTTGATTAGTCTATCAACTTAACAGAAATTTCACCAGACAGAAGAGCTTGGATCAATTGAAACAATATGTATACACTTCAATATTTGCTTCTGTTTGTTTCCCACATCAGACAATGGCTATTAAGTTAATTAAACAAAAAAATGTTTGTGAAATGCTATTAGGCTTTCCTCAGCAGGGAAAAACAGATTCCACAAGTCTTTTTTGCTCTGATAAAGATCAACATTCTTCTAAAACCAATGTTAACTGAGCCAGCAAATAGGGTAAACACGATAATGATCTTGCTTGCCACAGAACCTGGCTACTTGAGTTCAATTCATGGGCCCCACTTGGTGAAAGGAGGAAAAAAAGCCTCTTGCAGACTGCGCTCCAGTTTCCTCATGCAGGCTTGGTGACTGTGTGTTACACCCACCCAAACAAAAACTAATAATAACCTTAACAAAAAATGTAAAAAGCAGTATTCATAATTAAAGAATAGTAACCAAACAAAGAACTATGAAACCAGCTTGCTCTTTCTTTCTTTCTTTCTTTCTTTCTTTCTTTCTTTCTTTCTTTCTTTCTTTCTTTCTTTCTTTCTTTCTTTCCTTCCATCCTTCCTTTCTCTACCTCTCTCCCCCCCCTTTCTTTCTTTCTCCCCTCCTTCCCCTTTCCACATGCCAAGGGCTTCCTCCTATCTTTTTAGTGCAGTGCTTGCCTGCATTCACACTCCTAGCTGCCAGGAACAGTAAATGCTGCTTCTTGCAAAACCACATGCTGCTTAGAATTGGGTCAGATTTACAGGACAACCTGTAACATAAGAGAGTTCCTCGGCTGAGCTGTGTAATTTCAGTTCTGGGGAATGGATTATACGCAAGCTTTCCAAGCATGCATTTTAGTCTCACAATTGGATATTGTATGAAATTAGGCCACCGCCCAGAATTGCTAAAAGGAACCAATTAAACCTGTGCTGAAACAAAACCAAATGACTGCTGTGTGCCTCCTGGGGAGATAAGTGTTTTCTAATCCTGGATGTTTAAAGGACAAAAATGTCCTTTCAGGCTTAGAGACTTTAATCATAGAATGGAGAATTGGTTTAATTCTATACTGTTTTGTTTTAAGTATATAATGTTTTCAAACTTAGTTTAACATTGTCATGGAAAAACTGATGTTATATATATTAAGAGTTAAAATAGTTGCTTTGGGGGAAGTTTAGAGAAAGGTTAATTATGCTATTTTTTGTCAAAAAGTCAAATGATTAAATGTAAGATAGTTCTGTTTTTTTTTAAGAAAAAGAATTAATGTGGAACATGCTTTTACTTTTTCCTTCACTCCATGTCCAAAATTGAAAGCAGCTGATGCGTACGGTCTACCACATCTTAACTGAACACCATGTCTGCAGTTTTTCCTCCAGTCTTAGCCATAGTGAATGTCAAGGTCTCACATGCTCTAAGTGACTGAATGAAGAGGAATAAAACAAGTTGGAATATAGAAGTGTTCTGTGTCTCACCATGCACTTACTGTCACATACAGTATTGCATAGATAGATTTCTGCCAGGACTGTCAACAGCTGTGCTCTGTCTTCACCTTGCTTTACGTTTTTGAGGTAGAGTCTCACCATGTGGCAAAAGCTGGCCCCTAAATTCCTGGTCTTCTGGCCTTAGCCTCCTAAGTACTGAAATTCAACATCAAGAACATCTTAAGCAGATTTCCTGTCACCTTCATTCAACTAAATTGGCAGAGATAGCTGGTCCTTCCTTAGAAAGAATGGAAAAAAATATTTCAGATTGTCAAAAACCTTCTAAAGAAGATGTAGCAGTGGGGCAGGAGAGCGTGGGCAGGTAGGGCAGCACCCTCATAGAGGGAAAGGGGACAGAGGAAAGGGTCGATGTGGGATGGGGGGTTTGTGGTGGGGTAATGGGGAGGTGGTATATCCTTTGAGATGTAAATGAATGTAATGATTAATAAAGAAAAATAGAAGCAACCTATAGCTTTTTTTCAAAGAGAAATAAAAAAACATTTAAAAACTAAAAAGTCAACCTTTAAGACATAGATATAAGTTATATTATGTATACTGAACACATATTTAGAAATATATGTATATGCATATATGCCTATAATAACAATTATGAAAAATAAGTGTCTACGAATAGAAAATAGGAAGGGGAGGTATGTGGAAAGTTTTGAAGAGACAAAAGGAAAAGGGGAAATGATGTAATTGTATGAAAATCTAAAAAATATAAAGGAAATAATGATAAAAAAGAAATAGAAGTTTTTGTAGTAAACTAAAAACTGATGTGTGAATCTACAAAGGCAGAATTCATGTCTACACACTGGCAGTGCTTTCATCCACACAGAGAACCAAGTTTGGCATCCTGCCTTTCTGCTCCTTTATTACATCAAAGATTTGTAAACCTGTCACAGCATAAGCCAGGACTTAGTTGTATGTACATTTTAAAACTTTCTTGCATTTCAAATTATAATAAACACTTGGATTTACTGCTGCAGTCTCAACTGTGGATATCATAATGTTTTCAAAGCCAGAAGACATCTTAAAAAAAAACACTGAAGTCAACTATCCTTGGTATTTGCTTGGTCTTCTTGTTTGGGACAAAACTGAAGGAATTCACAATGACAACCAAACCACCTAGTGCAATTAATAGCACCTACTTGCCATGTCCTAAGTTTACATTTAAGCAAACAGCACTAATTCATTGCAGTTATTTTGTTTCTCTCTTGAGAAAAAAAATATCCTCCAAGCCTCCTTCTGTTGAATCGCTCAGTTTTGAACTCTTGCTCCACTTCCAAATTAATCCAGTTTTATTTGCTGACTCTGATTGTTAGTATTTACTTCCCCCACCTCTCTCTCTCACACACCCACACACCCACACCCACACACCCACACACCCACATACTCCCCCCCCCACACACACACACCACATTACCTCTACCTCTCACCACTTAAGGAGATGCTGTCCACCAACTCCTCAGGAGCTCAGTTGATGTTAACATCAGAGCTTCTCAGAGCATTGCATGTGAAGAACAGAAAAGGTAACTGGGGAAAAAAATGTTACATTTTGGTATAAAATTAGAAGAATAAAATCTGGTTCAGATAAAGTCAAGTAACTAAACAGAAAAAAAATCCTACCATGAAATAACATAAAGAGCACAGGAATTTGACAGAACACTTGTTTTGACATTTTAACTTAGAAAGCCGAGTTCCTCACAAAGGGTGTTAACTGGAAATGCAATAGAAGATGATTACAGAAACATCCCTTCAAAGGTTCCAAGGGATTTTTTGTACTTTGAGCTAAATTCAAGTGATTCCTGGCTTCAAAATCCACAACATAGATGTGAAAACTCTACAGAGAATTTTCAGTGCATGCAACAGGCACACGAGTTCACCAGACAATGGTTCTCTTGCAACTGCTTCCTCCTCCTCTTCTCCTCTTTTTTTTTCAAGTTGTCTCCTTTTATTTCAAGTTGTCTCCTTTTTATCTTTTTCCAAGCCTTGTCTTTTAAGTTTCACATTTGCCACTCTCAGCCATATCTGACCATATTGACCATATGGATGTCTACTGTGGAAAAGCCCCTACTGTTCTTTGTGCATTCACTCTCTCTTTTATTCATGATCACTTTTGATTAACTTCTAAGTACTAGGTAGTGTAATAATACTTTCCAAAAGGTTGTCATTTAGTGGAGAGGAAAAGAACGAACACTGCATTTAAATATTTACATAAGGTAGCTCATTTTATAAACTATTGTGACTGAGATTTTTAAAAGTTCCTAAAGCAGAACACTGAAGTTGGAAAGATGGGCTGCATACAAAAAAAAATGGAATTTTGTTCAGCTACAAAATAAAATTATAAAATTAATAGGAAAAATGGATGAATCCAGACTCGGAGACAAACACTCCATGTTCTCCTTCATATTGGGTTCTAGCTTTTAATACACATACTTTATATTTCGCTGTTTAATATATATATATATATATATATATATATATATATTTTTGTGTGATTTGTGGATAGAAGACGTGGAAATAGAAGTGGAAAAAGAACTGTGGAGGATGGGGGCCATGGAAAACACATGTGGATGGGCACAAGGCAGGAAGGGAGATAGGAAAGAAAGGTGAAGAGAATCAAATAAAACTGTTCTTTTTTAAAGTCATTAAAAATGCTGGGTGTGCCAGCATACACCTTTAATGTCTGTGTGAAAGAAGTACAGACAGGCATTTCTCTAAATTCAAGGCCAGCCTGATGTACAAACTTCATTTGAAGCGAGGTCTACATAGAAAACCCTGTCTTGGAAGAAAAAAGCCATACTATAATATAATGTAATATAATACCTCATATACTAATTTTAAAATAACATGAAATAAGTAATTGGAATGGGAGAATGGGTCAGGAGTGGGAGAGGATGGGGCTAATTGGATAGAGATGTTCTGCTGATTTTGTTCTATGTTGTTTCTCTGAGACAAGTCAGATGAAGCTCTCAATTCAGTCTTCCCTCTCCAGCGTGCTAAGGGGATAGGCATGGAGCCTCAAGTAGGTAGGCTCTGAACGCTGCAGAGGAGTTAGTCTAGTCAGATGAAGCCAAAGAAGATGTTAATGGTAAAACATCAGATCTACAGAAAGAACTAGAGGTCCTATAAAGCTGTGGGGCTTAGCTCCACATATATAACTTAAGTTGGCTTAACTTTCACAAGAATTAGTGGGGAGGTTAGGAAAGAAAAAAAAAATTACACTTGTTTTAATCCTTATCCTCAGGATCCTACTGATATCTCTCATACACTCCTGTACTGGAGCTGCTGAACATTCAGCCTTCAGTTACTCCATCTTGTGGCTAAACTGTTTTCTGAGACAGCCGTTCAAGCCTAATGGAAACATTTAATATATACCAACAGTTTATTTTAAAAGGACAAGAGTGTGCTTGGAACCTTCTTGGTCTTAGGAGACTGTTGACTAAGTACTGCCCCTTTCAGAAATGGATTTCAAGATGACTCCTCACAAGACACAGATGACAGCTGCTCAGGCAGATTTCATCCAGGCTTCGCCATGTGCTGCCCTTAATGATCTAGGCTTTTCTCGAGGTTATCAGGTTTACAAAGAAAATTCATAACCCTTTCTGTATGTTTTAGAAGTAGAAATTTGTTTATTCAGTGTTCATTAAATATATATCCAAACTTAAATTTTTGAAGTTTGTTCTTTAAAGTACTTTATTGCAACTGATATTTTCCTTATTCAAAAATTTCAATTTAAGTATTCTTGTACTATTTACAAATTAGTCTAAATATTTTAATTAACAAAACGCTCTTTGGATCATATATATGCATAAACTTAATACTCATTTGTATCAATAAGAAGGCAGAAGTGAAATTTAATGAAACTATCATTAATGCTATTCCTACTTTAGTCATTTACTTTGTTTTTCTAAGTAATTTGTACTGTTAATTTTCTGCTAGGAAATACTATACAAATTTAAATACAATTTAAAACAATACTTCTTATTCTTTTTCTCAGAATCCTTTTAGAAGCTATAGCAAGTGAAAAAAGATGACATCTCCATCTTTAATCTATCAAAATATAGTACAACTGATGTTTTACAAAATATGAAAATTCATTGACTTATTTAGTTGCAGCAATAACATTTCAAAGAACAATTTTGAGACATATTGGCATTGGGAAAAGGATTGCATTTGGTTTGTGTGTCTGTCCTAGCTCTTTAAAATCTGTGTATAAAAAAACCTGGTAATCAAGATTATTAAAATAGCAAATGTTTGCTTGAAAGTTCAATCAAAATTATAGTTATCTCCCTTGCATTTAAGTAAAAAGCTTGTTTTCAGATAATCAAACCTACATAGTCATTCTGTTTGTGAAAATCATTTGAAATTGGCATTTACATCCAAGTAAGTAGAAAATTAATAAAGTAGGTTTTTATAAGGCAAAAATTAACTGTTAATTATGTTATTGCAAGCACATAGGATCAAGTTTTATTTATTGGAATGTGAGTTAATACAGAAGTACAAGAAAATTGAGTTTACTCATTCACCTGGACATAGAAGCAGTTAGCTTCCCCCGTATTAAAAGTTTTAAGCTGAATCACCCATCTGAAAATGTGTTTATTCTTTTGAAAGTACCTCTGTGCTTGGTGCACATTTATGTTGACTGATGGACTACATGAATGAAAAGAACTTGTTCCTGTATAGTTAGAATGCCTTGAGAATTCATTTTCAGTGGAAAGTGACCAAATGCTTGTCACCATCTCAAGACACATTAACTGTTGCTGTAGAGATGCAGTGACTGTTACCTTTGACTACTTAAGCTAGAACACGCGTTATTGATAAAAATTATGGTGAGATTCTAAACAAAGATGAACAGCAACCGAAAACAGAGGGATTTCTTACTTTCGGAGAGCAACATCTTTGGAAGGACCAGGTTTTGGCTGTGGCAGTAGGTGGGGTATTAGCACCATCTAGTGTGTGAAAGTTTAATTACTGAAATGATGAAGA
>JADRCD010147460.1:0-10317 GCA_019843815.1 Montemys delectorum | reverse complement strand
GTTCCAACTCAGGGCCAGTGATGAAAAAGAATTGTGCACTGAGATTGGTGTGCCCATCCTAGTAAGGACCGCAGCCACAGAACAATTGAGAGAATACATTTTAATCTCAAGCCCCCAGCACCAAACAGGAACACGGTCATGGACTGGAATCGTGTGCCATTCTTTCTGTTTATTTTGTGGATATTGTTCTTTATATGGTTGGGGAAGAGAACCTGTGAAGCACACAGTAATTTTACTGCACACAGTAATTTTACTGCGTGTAAGTGAGCTGGAAGTGCGGGCTCAAAACAAGGGTTTCCTACCTCTCTCGTTTGTGATAGGAAAGGAAGCAACTCCATGAGATGGTTTTTATTTGGGGCCAGTAACATCTTTGTTTAGAACTGTTCAGGGTATGTGTTCAAAATGGAAAAGTGGAGGGGAAGAGAGTCTGGAATTTACACATTGGCCATCAAGCATGAGGTCTGGTTCCTGGCAAAGGAGAATTAGCTGAAGTAGTTGATTTCATCCAGAAACATAATTTTCCTCTCCTCAGCCATGGCTCTTGGATGTTTTGAAAATGGGGTTTGGGGCCTGAGGCTTGTATGAGGTTAGACCAAATCTAACCTGAAATCATGCAAAGCACTTTTCTTTTCGTATCTGGTTTTGTTTTGTTGAGACAGGATTTCAGCCCTGGCTGTCCTGGAGCTTACTCCAGGCCAGGCTGGCCTTGAACTCAGAGATCTGCTGCATCTGCCTTCTGAGAGTAAAGGCCTCCTGAGATCAAAGGAATGCACCACCACTCCTGGCTCTGTTTTTGCTTTTAAATGGCTAAACAAGCTGAAAGATGACCCGGTGACATGTGAAGTTCATATCTCAGTGTCCATACCTAAAATTTTATTGGAACATAGTCACTCATTAGTGGTATAGTGAGAGAGCTAAGTGACTGTGGTAGAAAGTGGGTGACCCTCCAAAAACAAAACTGTTCCTCTTAACAGCAAACCATTTAGTGCCCTGCAGTAGAATACTGATGTGGAGTGTTTAGTCAGGAGAGGAATTAGAGTCTCAGCAGCAGACATAGGAAGGCACAGAATCAAGTGGATAGTGGCAGCCCTAGAGCTAACGAAGTCTTCTGGGTCCCGGCAGCTCTGCCTCAGATGGTGATGCTGTTCTCTATGCGGCTGGGCTTGAGGTATTCATAAGGCAGGTCAAGCTGCTCATTCCGGGCTGTAATCTCGTTCTCCAAAATTTCCAAATCTGCTTGAAATTGGCTGAGCACAGCTTTGGTCCTTGGGTCTGAGAAATATTTTTCTTTGTGGTGTCCTAGAGGTACCTGAGACAGAAGGGACCATTCAGGCTCCAGTCGGAAGACAGACGCCTAGCCCCTTGCACTGACATGTTTCCCCCAGTTGTTACTTCCCACTCCATGATCATTACTTACCATGTCTGGCTGGAGACGGCCCAGGTGCCATGTGATGGTCATCTGAAGACAGGACTTCTGAATATCAGGTAGCGACCCCATCACAGTCTCCATCGTCACATCGTCCTTGCTGGTGGGTGGAGGCATCCTCATTGTGCATGGAGCATTAGGTACCCAACCGTACCAGTCCAGCTGCAGAAGGAGACTGAAGCTTTAGAACCCAGATATTAGGATTTGAATCCCCATCTCTCCCTTGGATCTCCCAAGGCCCAGACACTTGCTTTCAGGGGCCTGGGCCTTCAGCTCTCCATACCTGGCCCTGGTTGATGGCAGCATGCTGGGAAGTGCATGTGAAGACACACATGGTGAGGAAATGGCAGAGCTGGGCCCGGGACTGGAAGGAGACAGGGAATCCTAGACAGGAAAAGAACAAGATTTAAAGAGAAAAGAAATAAAGATGGTTTGGTGGGTCTGTATTTTAGAATGGGTGTGTGTTTGTTTGTTTGTATAGATGTATTTGTATCAGACAAGGGTTTCAATACCGGCCTCATCACTTACATCTTGGTTACTTTAGACCAGTTACCTAACCTCTCCACATTCCAGTTTTTTCATCTGCACAATAGATGTAGTGGTGCATGCATGTAGCCTCAGATCAGGCAGGAGGATTGTGACTTCCTGGTCAGCCCAGCCTGCACCATTGTCTGGGGCCACAAAGTGAGGTCTTTTCAAAAAAATAAATAAATAAATAAATAAAGACATCAAAAAGTTTAAATAGGGGGCTGGAGAGATAGCTTAGTGGTTAAGAGCACTGTTCTAAGTTCAATTCCCAGCAACCACATGTAAAGGGATCTGATGCCCTCTTCTGGTGTGTCTGAAAACAGCTACAGTGTACTCATATAAATAAAATAAATCTTAAAGTTTAAATAGTGCTCAGCAAATATAGGTACTGTTATTATGGAAGGATTAGGGACTGGGTGATCAGTTATCCCTAGCAATGAAGAATTTCATGATTCTTTCTATTTTCTAGGCAGTCTCTCTGTTATAAAATAAAGAATAAGAGACATCCTGTTAACATGCCTATAACCCCAGCACTTGGGAGGTTGAGGCAGGAAGAGCATGGAGCCAACTTTATTTTACAGTGATGTGGGGGCTTTGGATTGAGCTGGTACATATATAGTTACACCTGTTTTCTAGATAAGAAAACCAAAAACCGGGGAGATTAAACTGCTAGTCAAGATTACTCTGGCAGAGAAAGCAGAGACTGGCTTTGAACTCGGGTTCCTGCTATTCCATTACCCATTTTAACTTCAGCATACTTCCTCTTAAGTCCATCAGGAAAATCAGGCAAAAATGAGCTCTGAGAGGTGAGAGAGAACAGAGCGAGGAAGGGCCAAAAAGCTATTTGTGGGGGTTAAAGTCAACACTTAGGGCGTAGGACAAATGTTTGCTTGTCATCCCCAAGTTAGTATTTTGAAATCATTCACTAGTGAGGATGTGAGGAGTCTTTGGAATGTTATAAGGTCATGAGGGTGGAGCTCTCATAAGCGATGGCATTGTCCTTATAAGAGAGGATGTAGTGCCGTGAAAGTCACTTGTGCAACCTGGAGGAGTGTCCTCCAGAGCCCAAACATGCTGGCGCGGGACCTCAGACATTCAGACCCCACAATGGTCTCATTTCGTTTTTTCAGTACAAGTGGACTAAGACACTAAATATTTATCATAAACTTCAGGATGTAGATACTGCTCGAGGAGACGGCCAGGGAGGAGAAGAGTCTTTTTGGACACATGAAGCTTAAGTGTTCAGACCGAGAAACACTAGAGAAAGCTTGGTCCCAGAAGGGTCTTTCTCAGGAAGATGATCTCTCCAAGGTGCAGGTGTCTAGCCATGATGGTGCTCCCATGCCATAAAGAAGCAGAGGATGGGATGCCGGTACTTGGGATGTTTGTGTATGCTTGACCCAGGAAGTGGCACTATTAGGAGGTGCAGCCTTGTTGGAGTAGGTGTGTCACTGTGTGTCACTGTGGGTGTGGGCTTTAAGACCCTCATCCTAGCTGCCTGGAAGTCAGTACTCTGCTGGCAGCCTTCAGATGAAGATCTAGAACTCTCAGCTTCCCCTGCACCACGTCTGCCTAGATGCTGCCATGCTCCCACTTTGATGATACTGGACTAAACCTCTACACCTGTAAGCCAGCCCCAATTAAATGTTGTCCTTATGAGTTGCCTTGGCCATGGTATCTGTTCACAGTGGTAAAACCCTAACTAAGACAGGAGTCTTGAGTATGGAGGGGACCTCAAAACCAGAGAGGGGGAGACCCTATGTTTAGATAACCTATGAAGGGCTAGTTCTCTCAGTAGGTAAAGGAGGAAATGGATAGAAGTTGACTGGAAATAGAGATTGCATCCTGACTGCTGGTAGGGGAGGTGGAGATCAAGGGCCAGATTAACCAGAGAAACCTGAGCCGCCAAGGATCATGGTACTGAATCCAGATGTGAGCATGCAGATATCCTTGAGATGGCACCTAGAAATGACCTTACAGTCTGCCAGAAGCCTGTGTGTGTGGATGGCAGCAGGCATGAGGAAAATGGATAGCCATGGTCATATCTGAAGGGACCAACAAAGACTGGGCAGAACTCACTGGCTGTGGCTCTGGACTGGTTGAGCCTGGTGCTATGGCATGCTATGGACATGACTGATGGGCATGAGTGATGGGCATGTCTCTTTATGAGGATAACCAGGGTATATATAGGATGCTCTTGGGTGTTTGGAGGTATGGTGGATGCTTTCATGAATAGACAGGAAGGTATGATTAGGGAGTTCAGTCCCTGAGGTCTGGGGAGAGGCACTTGCTGGGTCTCTGTCTGGGCACCGTCTCTGGGACAGATCTTACCTCTGTCCTGGGCATGGCACAGTCCCACCTCAGTGATCTCCTGACACCAGGCCTGCAGCTCTGGGTCTCCCCTCACAATATCATCATTCTGGTAGAAGAGATGGACCATCCCCTTCACATACCTGCCCAGAGAAGGAAGCAGAGCTGAGAGCAGAAGGCTCCTGCCTCTCACCTCTGCACCCCGTGTCTATAGCTGCCTCGAGTCTGGCTCTCACTGTGCCTGGGCCAGATCCTTCCAGATTTGTGTTTTGAAGTTTTAATTCTCATTTAAAAATTCAACTAGTTTATTACAGTATTGGGATCAAAATGAAGGCCTTGCTCATACTAAACAAGCATCCTGTGATTGAGTTACACCCCAGGGCTCTTAGGGCTTGGGTATATTGATGTAAGGAAAAGAGATAAAAGTAATTCTGTTTATCTACACCTGACTGCTAGGCACTCCTAACAAAACCCTGACTCCTCCAGATCCCCCAGCCTCCCCTCTGACAGCCCCGCCTCGTCTGGGTTCCACCCCTATTCTAGTCTCTTTGTTTTTAAAGCTTACAACTGACTCCACCTGGTCCTTAAATTTCTCTCTCTAGGGAGATGCTTTTTGCCCCCACCCAGATTTCACCCATTTCCTTTGAGTCACCTGTTCCCTCTCACCTGGCAGTGACTTCCCAGAGCTGTAAAGCATCCTGAGCATACAGAGCACTTGGGATTCTCAGCAGGCCTCGGTTAGCCAGATCATCAGGAGGACAGAGGGAACGATAAGTCAGCTGAGCCACCGCCCTAGTGAGCAACTGAACATGGCCACCTCCACCTGTGCTCACTACCTGGGACAAGAGAGTTGACAAGTCTTGATGGATGGAAGCCGGGATAGAGAACCAGGACTATAGGGGGCTCAGAGGTGGAGTTTCCAGATTTATAGTCATGTATATGGAGGGAAAGGACTCGTAGGTCAGGGCTTGAGATTTTCATGGACGTTAGTCTGGCATCACTAAGTGTTCAGGCTATCAACAGGTGGCTCCATACCTTCCTTACCTGATCAAATATTCCTCCATCTGAGATGAGCTGGGTCCGGCTTCGTGTGTTAATTTCCATAGTGTAACGGATGTGCGGAACTAGGAGCTGGGTGGAGATTAAAGGGGCTGCACTTGAGACCGTTCTTGTAGGACCTGACACCAAGGTGACACCCGACACCAAGCATAATGTCCTCCTGTTCTCTAGGTGCTTTCATTCAGACTGATCTCTAACAGGCTGGTCTCTTGCTTCTCTGATCTCTCATTAGCATTCTCTAAACTCCTCAAGAGTTGTCCTCTAGAACCAATAGTGACCAGGATTTCAACCTGCTCAGACACTTGGCCAAGGTAATTACCCTCTAGTCTGCAATATCCTCATCGACCAACAGGGGACAGTAATAGGCTCTAATCTGGGGGAGCTGTAGCAATGTGTGTGATGGTGTAGGTGACCTGTGAAGTGTTTGTCCGTAAAAAGGATCCCCATTAATAGCTGTTACTCATTCCCTTCCACCTTGAGTAGGGGTGTCTTTTAGGGGCTCTCAGCCACTTTTGACTTTCTTATATTCTATCATTTATATCCGAATAGCTTAAATTAGCCTGTATATTCCTTACCAAAACTGTACCGCCAGTCTTTGGTTATTTGACTCTTGGATTTCTTTGGGAGTGCCTGGAGGGAAGGGTATATGAAGCTGTCTGCTTATACAGCAGAGGTATTGTCACCCATCTTGTCCCCAGCCATGTTGGTACTGTTGGCATCCCCTCTCTTCCTTGGCTGTTACAAAACACCGCCTCATTCTCATCCGCTTCCTTCTGTCTTCTCTTTTACACAGTTAATATTCATGCTTCATCTAATCTTGGTGTTTATCTGAATTGCTTATGCCAAACATAGGGTGACTCAGTGATCTTTCTGATTCTGAGTATCAAAGCAGTTCACATTGGTCTGACATTACTTGGAAAATTCACATAAGATTGGAAATGACATAGATTGCCCCAAGTCCACACGAGGAGAAAAGACGCCTGGAAAAAACCCCTAACAACAATTGCTAGAACTTTTTGGATAGCATTTAGTATGTGTCACATTATAATTTATGTCATTTATCCTTTAACAGACCTACCAGAGACCTGACATCATTTTAAGATGTGCACATGGAGGCTGGAGATGTAGTTCAGTTGGCAAAATGCTTGGACTGTATATATAAAGCCTCCAGCTTCAATTCCCAGAACCCCATAAGCTGGGTGTGGTGCTGCACACCTCCAATCGAAGCATGTGGGAGACAGGCACAGGAGGACCAGAGAAGTTTAAGGAAACCTTTGGTTATATAGAGTTTGAGGCCAGCCTGGGCTGTATGAGCCCTATGTCCCAAAAGCAAAGCAAAGCAAAACAAAACAAGACAGTGGGCACTTGGAAAATATCCAGGCAAGATTTGAAATTTAGACTCTGACAATCACAAAGTGCATAAAGTGAACAGGAGGGAGGCCCTTGGGACATTGTGCATTTAGCCCTCCTCTGTGTCCCGTGATATGAAGCAGTTTGCCATGGGATGTAGTTGTTAGGATGGGTGGAGACAAGAGGAGGCAGAGTCCAAAAGGAAGCATTCATGTGTGAATAGTGGCTTTAACTACACACACCAATGAGAAGACACAGATGCAGGTGACCTCCTGCAGTCAGTAAAATCCAAGGTACTATTAATCAGACTGTGTTACCCAGGGGATGATTCCAAAGGGGCCGCAGCTATATTGGCCAGGACTGGGCGGTCAGATGGAAGCATCCAGCTGGATCCTGCCAACACTTTATACACCATGTGGCTAAAACCAAACACCTCCTTTGTCCCTTCTACTAGCTCTGACAATCACATTCTTTAGAAACTTGCACCAATTTTGTGATCTCTGGCATATTCTCTACGTGTGAAATGTCATCGAGATTTTTCAGATCTTTTCATTTTTATTATTGTTTCATTTGCTTGCCAGTTTGTGTGTGTGTGTGTGGGGGGGTATGTGTGTGTTGTGGTGCCCATGTGCAAGCCGGAGGAAGTTGGTTCCCTCCTCTCTCTCCTCCCTCCATCACACTGCTGCGCCTACAGATGCGCCACTACATTTGGATTTTGCACAAGTGCTCAAACTCAGGTCCTCATGCTTGAGCAGCAAGCATTTTGTCCACTAGCCACCTCCTCCATCCTCGGTTGGTTCTTAGCCACTTGTCTTCCTGGCTAAATACTAAATCTTCTAAGGTAGGAATAAAACCCCCTCCACTCCCATCTGACAATATTTTGGCTATGTTGTAAGCTCATTGTGAGACTGCCAGATATTTGAGAATTTCAGAGATCTCATTTATAATTGTCCCAAAGAGACATTAAAGGACTCAGCTCGATTAAAATAAACTCCAAGGTGTTGATACAGTTTTGCGTCCCCAGCCTCTCACTCACAGACTGCGATGAGGATTTTTGATGTTGTATCTACCTCCTTTGAGTTGGGGGAGTGGTAGAGACAGGCGGATTCCAGGGACTTGCTGGCCAGCCAGTCTAGACAAAATGGTGAGCTCCAGGTCCAGTTAGATACTCTATCTCCAGATAGCTCATTTGGGACTAAGGGAGACAGGACAGGGGGTCAAGTCTGTACCTTGAAGATAGGGTGCAGTCCTGGGAGACATCTCATGGTGGCAACAGCAATGACCTCAGCCACCAGATGAGTGTTGAGCAAGTGGAACTGGAGCTCCTGCAGTTGGAAATCTGAATTTCGAACCCAGATCTTAGCTAAGAGCCAGGCCAGTGGAGGATCTGAGGGCAGGAACAACGTTGGAGCTGGGGAGGTGGGACTGGGAGGCTGAATCTGGGAAAAATAGAAATTGAGTAGTTATTGAACTCCCACTCCATGTATGATGTAGTCACAATTCTTGGGGAAATTGATGACTAAGCAAAACCTTTTCCTTCCAGCTTACATTTAAATGGAAGGGATGAAAAACCTGTCACTCTGCTTCCCTAGCTATAGCACCACTGTGGGCAGGCTGGGTTCTGGAGATTGGGTTCAGAAAGGAGCTCCTCAGAGTGGTGTGGGGAAAACATAGTGGGGCTTGGACATCAAGCGATGAAAGAGAGCAAAGGCTGGATGGATGTTAGCCAGTGTGGTGTGCAACGCTTCAACTCTTAACATTCAGGAAGCAAAGGCAGGTGGGTCTCTGTGGGTTCAAGGCCAGCCTGATTTACTTGGTGAATTCCAGGACAGCCAAGGCTACACAGTGAGACCCTGCCTCAAAGGACAACAGAAACAGTACAAAGATGGATGTGTAAGACTATATTAACAGCATTCATCAATGGTTGATAGAAGCAATGGGTGAAGAGACAGTCAGGTGACAATTGACGTTTAGAAGCAGAGGACACCAAGGGATTAAACGCGGTTCCCAGTGTGGCCCTCAGCTACTTAGTCTCCACATTAATTTGGAATTTGTAAAGAAAGCACTTTCTTAGATCCCATTTCAGATTCACTGAACGAGAAAGTCCTGGGGTCGGACTTAACAAACCTCCTTTCCCCTTCTGCCTCACCCAGGGCCCTGTGCATCCTAGGTAAGTGCTGTGCACCGAGCAACACCCACAATGCAGAAACCCATGATTTTAACAGGTACCTGAGGTGATTCAGAAGCACACTAACATATGAGAGCTGCTGATAATGGCATGAGGACTCAAGAGGCCGTTTGCTTTTTGTTTGTTTTAAGATCTTACTATGTTACTCAGGCTGGTCTGAAACTTGTCGTGTATCCTTGGGTAGTCTTGAACTCAAGATCCTCCTGCCTCCAGAGTATTGGGATTATGGGTATGCACCACTGCACCCAGCTGCTTCTGTGACTCACAAATAAGCACTTTCATTGGGGTGAGTGAGCGGGGACTGGACTGTGAAATGAGGGTAGGTCTCAGTAGAGATAGGGCCTGGGAGCCAAGCACCCAGACATTGGGTTTCTCGATGCAGAGGTTTAAGTAACAAAGAACAGCATCAGGAACGAGATACCTAGGGAGCCTTACTTGGATAGCCATGGGTAGCAGCTTCCCACGGGGGTCCATCCTCAGCATGACAAGAGGGGCAGCCAGGTACTGCTGTTCTCCTCGGATCACATTAGCTGGAATTCCATCCAGCAGGATAAAGTCAGCTTCAAACAGGGATCCATTCTGGAGAAAGGAGTGCGGCCATTCTTAGAGTTCAGAGTTTACACACAGAAGGGCCAAGACAAAGGTTAAGGCGTTTACAGACACTGATTCCAGCTTCTCTCACCATCCTTCCTCTTGGCAGAGTTATTGGACCTGGTTGGCCCAGTTCTTATAATCTTAAATCAAAACAAAACCAAACCCAGCCTGTGTGCAGAATATGGGTAGATCTGGGTCCAGAGTAGGCCTGCTCAATCCAGTTTGCATCACAAGCACTATCAACCTGACTCAGTGTCCAGATGGCCAGTCCCCCGTCTCATCCTTCCTACGTGGTCTCTCTGCTCTCAGCTTCCACCACCTCAGGAACCCCTCATCAGCTCTATAAGAATCTCACCTACCCTGAGGAATATTTCACTGAGCTTGCAGAGCCACCAGTGCTGCTGAATACAGTGTTCATGGCGTTGTCCTCCTGGTGGCCACTTCCCAAACTCGCATCTCTAAACATTTCCCAGAAAACCTCCTATATCTCTGGGTGCCAGGGCACAGGCTTTTTGTTTTTATCTGCCAAGGTCACTAGAGTCCAGAAGAAAACCTCACTCAACAAGAATGTCATTGTTCCGGCTAATGTCTCTGGACCCAGCCTATGCCCTAGGAATCCACTCTCTTTCCCCCATTCAGACAGGAGTTCCTTGTAGCTTTTACATGACAGCGCCATCTTTCAGGGCCCTTCCTTACTAGAAGATGCACCCAAGGATACCTCCTTTCCCATCATCTCAACCTCATGAGGTCTTACACAATAGTAAGAGAGCAGCGTCAGGCAAGAAGAAGGAAGTACCTTTAGTTCTTTCACCTACGCGTGAAACTCCTCTGTCCCAGAGGGCAGTACCAGTCTGGAGGGCAT
>JADRCD010147455.1:0-13852 GCA_019843815.1 Montemys delectorum | reverse complement strand
GCCCGGTCTACTGTGAGCAGTGCAATCCATGGGCAGGTGGTCCTGGGTTATATAAGAAAGCTTGCTGAGCACGTAGTAGGGAACATTTCAGTAAGCAGCATTCTTCCATGGTCTCCACTTCAGTTCTTACCTCCAAGTCCCTGCCCTCTGCTCCTGCCCTGGCTTCCTCGAGGATGCACTGTGACTTGGAAGTGTAAGCAAATGAACTCTTTCCTCCCCTAGTTTCTTTTGGGTCATAGTGTTTTACCGTAGCAACAGGAAACCAAACTAGGATACCAAGGAAGGGCTAAGGCCAAGAGTGCAGTTGACTTGAGCCAGAAGCCTCACTTAAAAACTGGTCCACCTTTTACTTGGGCCTGTGAACCTAAACCATAGGGCAATCTGGAGTTGCCCTGTGCTCACCAGGAAAGGAACCTGTTCACTGACTAGGAAAGTCCCCATGTGTAACAGTTACAGAGAAGGAAGTGATTTGGTTCTCCTCCTTGGTTCGGAATAAAGGGTAGTCTGAGTCAGTTCCTCCCATTTGTTTTTCCTTGGCCTAGCTGTCTTTCCTCCTTTGATCTTGGCCTCAGAAGAAGATGCTCCATCTGTAGATGGTGTCTCCCTTGTTTCCTAGGACAGTCATTGATACTTGGCTAGCTCTCTTAGAAGTGAGTCCTGCTGAACCTGAAGGAAGGCTCTGAGCAGTAGCTCATGCTTCTGCAACCCATGGCTATCAGTCTGACCGGTCTTCTCCTTGCCTTTCAAATGTAGAGCAGAGCTTTCTAATCTCCTGGATGGTTTAATAGTAATGAAGTCCTTTTGCCAGCTCTAAGCTTGCAGTGTGACCTAAAGTTTAAATGCTAGTTTTGTTTTAATGTGTAGCAAAGGTAGACTAGAGGAAAGTGGAGAAACCTCCTGAGGAGCAGTTCCAAGAGAAAAATACCTAAACACTAGCACCTAATGATTCCCCCAGTACAGCTAATGTGCACCTAAGAGAGGGAAGCATTGCCTCAAGAGTCTTCAGGAGAAGGAACCAAAATAGTGCTTCATTCCCTAAACAGCCTATGTTGGCTCCCTCCTTAGGTGGTTCTGAGACGGGTCCCTCATATGGTGTCGTTAGCAGTGGCAGATAGAAACCAGCATACTGGATGCCCACTGCTTAACCTTGACCACAAAAGCATAGAGGAGATAGATGTAGCTATAAACAAGAGCTGAAATTTGTTTTCAGAGGTACTGATGAGAAAGAATCATCCAGAGGTGATTCGATATTTTAAATTCTAGCCCAAAGAATGCTTATCTGCCTCCAACTCCTAGTTCCTAAGCCTCACATCCCAGTCTTCAGTAGCAGAGGACCCTGGCACAGCAGTGAGAGACAGGGAAGGCCAGGCACTGTTGAAATACCACACAGCTTCCTACCCTCTTTCTGTATCTTGTCAGATTTCAAGCTTTAAGTCTGTGCTCTGCCTACTTGGCTGGCTGTTCTTGCACTTGAGCGGCTTGTTTGCCTGGACAGGTCCAAGCTGTCTGAGCCATCAGCAGCTGCACCTCCTCCCTCGCGCCGTCTGTCTGAGCCAACCTTGATTCACAGTAGTGCAGATGGCCCCAGCCATACCCAGAGACGTCTGCCACTCCTATCCCCTCTCTGCCCTGTTTTCCTGAGATGAAGGGGCAGCCCGAACCAGACTTGCCTACAGGTCAGCCTGGGCCAAAACGGAGACAACACATGGTTAGTTCATGTTCTAGCACATTAAGCTTCCTGTGTGATTTTCAAGACAAAATGAACTGAACACAAGGGACAAGGACAGGACAAGGCAAGGCTCAAGTTCATACTGTGTAAAAAATGCTTTCCAGCTGGTGTGAACACTAATCTAGACTTGCAGGTCACCTTACCCACACCCACTCACTCTGTTTCCTTAGCATTAGTGTGAGCTGCAAGAGGATCCAGAGAAAGGTAAGTATCAGGAACTGATTGATCTTCTTCTCCTTCTTCTTCTCCTTCTTCTTCTCCTTCTTCTCCTCTACCTCCTCCTCCTCTTCCTCCTCCTCCTCCTCCTTCCTCTTCTTCCTCCTCTTCCTCCTCCTCCTCCTCCTTCTTCCTCTAATTCCTCCTCTTCTTCCTCCTCTTCCTCCTCCTCCTCTTCTTCCTTTTCCAGTCATTACAGACTTTGGCAATTTTTCAAAGCACTGCTCATTTTCTCAGGATATTTAATGTGTTAAAGGTAGTAGTTGCACACTATTGTAATCAATTAGATCCTGTGTACTTTATCCCCCTCTAACAGAAAGTGAGCCACTGTAGCAAGCATGAAGAGGGTTTTGGCTGACCTTTATAGAGGAAGAAATGTGGCAGCAGCCTCAGGACAGCCCTCAACCTTTTCCCAGGATAGCTCACTGCTAAGCAACAGGACTGTAAACTACATAGGAGGCAGAGCCTAATCTGTCAGACTCTGCATGAGTGACACTTCGCAGTCATCTCTGCAACCAGCCTACTGCAGGGAGGGAGGCCATGGCAGCTGCCCTGCACTAGAGAACTCCTCTAGTCCCAGGCCGCTGAGGCAAGGAAGAACAGAACCCTCAAGCAAAACTCTCCTGTAGAGAAACATCAAGGAAAATATTTTCCACTCTGTACAACACGTGCTGTGTTTGCTGTAGGGTAAACATAGCTTCAGTCACTGGTAATGGTAAAATATTTTGCCCAATAACATCCTTACTGAAATAAAGGCCTGAAGAGGCATGTGCCTGTGTCCACTCTGTAGTCTCGGTCTAAGTGGAAGGAGGTTGTGCTAGTGGTGTAGGGTTAACAGGCCTTGCTCTGCTACTGTGCAACAGTTACCTGAAGCCAAGGGCTGCAGTCTGGCATCTTCTATCTCATTTGGTACAGAGGAAGTACTCTTTGTCATAGTAGAACACCTAGGAATCTTATTTCTATAAAGCCACATAGTAGATCTCACCAGTGTGGCCAGTTCTGTGTTCTTTGTGGCTCCTTGGATCCAATCATCTAGAATTAGATGTCACTTTCTCTTCCTGCTACAATGGGTACTTAAGCTCTTAACCATGGGAAACATAATCTACTGGCTCTTTTTAATCCATTAAGTCTAGCTGTATAGAAATGCTGGACTGCAGGCAACCTACAGACATAGTCCAGGTTGTTGGGGTAGATCCCAAGGATCTGAATAGACAGTATTTATCATCATTCCTTAAGGAACCATCAGATTCACAGCCAGACTGTTAGCCCATAATACATGTAGCAGATATACCATCTCTACCCACCCATCTACCACCCCTATTATGTCTCAGAGAATAACCCTGGAATGCTCGGTGCAGTGTCAGGACAGCAAGCCTCCTGGAGTCACTGCCTCCTTTTCTTGCCATCTTAGAGGCTTCTGTTTCAGAGTAGGGAGGTTCTTCCCTTCCTTGCCACCAAGATTCCATAAGCCTGCCTTGAAAGGGACCGACAAGGGCTCTACAGCCACCTGCACTATACAATAGCCATCTGGGTATCTGCCTGATGCCAGGATGCCCTGGATATGAGAAGATGTGAAGACAGCTAGTCTCCCAGGAAGCTTTCCTAATGGCCAAGTACAGGACCACCTCTCAGGCTCCAAGTGTTGTATCCCACAGTCTCAGACTGCTCTGCTTCCTCTGGTGGAAAGTTGAGAAAATATTCCCCCACTGACTCTTGGTTTGGCTGCAGTGGCAAAGCTACTGTGCTGCCCTTTGTCTGCTTTCACCTGTCCACGGATTCTATCACAGGCTGGCTCCCACCAGCAGAGGGAAGCCCTCTTCTAGCTCCAATAGCAGCATTTGTATACTTATGGAGTATACAGACTGGAACAGTGAGGCCTGAACTTACAGGAGGGAGATGAAGTAACCTTAGAGGGTTGGCAGGCCCACCTAAGCCATCACTCATTTGCCTTTACCTCCTAGCCAATATGAGATTCATCAGCTTGTCTTTTCACAGGCCAGCTCCCCAGGTGCACTATCCCAGGGAATCCTTTTTGCCTATCACCATCTTCTCATCTCCACTTTTGAGTGGGACAAGAGGGTCATGGGATTTAGCATTCAGCTCAGCCTTCCTTGACTTCAATGCTCAGGTCCTATACCACAGTGGCACTTGTGCATGGAAAGGAGAGAGGAATTTTGTGCTATACTCTGGCACCTGACAAGATTTCTCTATCCAGCAAGCCATTGCCAGTAGGGAACTGCTGAAGTAGCACTGTGTGAGTTGCCCGGGAGACCCCTCTATCTCCTGCCAAGTCAAACAAACCTGCCGGTGCACTCGTGATTTGTCTCCCAGCAGCTTTATGCCTTTCTCCCAGAACAGAGCAGGACACAGCCTTACGGGAAAGTCCTGAGTGCCAACAACAGAGGTGTCTGAAGAGAAGTGAATTGATGCAGAAAGGGGCAGGGTGCCACTCAGTCATCTAAATGAAAAGGAAAAGGTCAGTGGAGCTCTATGGGGCCCAGGTTGGATTGTTGACTTTGCCTTAACGCAGCAAAGAGGGCCAGATAACTGTCCAGCCCTAGGCACTGCCAGCCCCTTCCAGCTGCCGACAGCTCAGCACGAAGACACACATGCTTTCAGTACACAGATGGGTTTGCATGTCAGCATGAGCCCATTTTTAGCCCTTGCCTAGGATGGGCAGTCCATGACAGTAATTTAATTATATTTGCCTCCCTCTGTGGCCCACATATTTGAAGAGGTTTGGGGGAGAATGGATCCAGCTGAGGAAAATTACCCTGCCGCTCTGGCACTGCCCCAGAGCTGAGCCACAGTACCATAAAGGGTCTTGCCATCCTGAATACGGCCCAGGGCATCTGTCTGCACTGCAGGCTCTCTGGACAGGCTGCCGGCTGACACATCTGGCAAAGCAGCCTCTGGAAGCATCCTTCTCTATCACAGGAAAGCCAGTAGGGACAAAATAAGGGGACTCCCTACTCCCCTCGTCCAGACCGACTGGCAGTGGTTTCCACAATAATTAGAGCCACGTTAGCTCTAACCAGATTCCAGTGTGTTAAAACAGAGATGAGTTCACATACCTTCACTGTCTCTCCAGCCTCAGTGACAGCTGTGATCTTGACTCCAGAGTTCTTAGACCACACACATCCATGTGTGTCTGCCCTGGAAATGACTGGTAGAGAGACCTAAAAATTATTTCCCTTCCTCCCAAAAAACTTATGCCCATTTTATAACTCGTATGTTCACCAGTTGTTACCCATTGTCCCTACGCTTGCACCACACCCCAAAGACTTGCCTTTACCTCCTAGCCAATAAGCCAATGCTTTCCTCACATGAGATGCATCAGCTTGTGGTGAAGAACGTATTCTTTCCCGGACCAGCTCCCCAGGTGCACTATCCCAGGGAATCCTTTTTGCCTATCACCATCTTGTCATCTCCACTTTTGAGTAGGACAAGAGGGTCATGGGGGGTGGGGGGTTCCTAGTCAACTGCATCAAGCCTTCTAAAGAAGAACATTCTTTTTGCTTGTCTTCCTAGCTCAGTACCAAGAACACATCCTCCTTGCTGGCTAATCTCTCCTGCATAATGATAGCAGCTCCTCCGAGAGAAAGGGAATTTTCTGGCACAGTTTGTCCAACACCAGCATAACACAGGCTGTAGCTTAAGAGTGGGAATCATTAGAGTCAGGCCATTATTGAAGGGGACCAGTCTCTAGGGGAACTAACAGAAATTACCACTCCTTAATAGATGGAAACTCATTTGCCTGAAGCCCCCGCCTCCTCTTTATTTCTCTGCATTCCCCACCTCTCCTCTCTACTCAGCTTTGAAGTTGAAAAGAGAAGCAACTCCACCCTATCCAAGATGGAAAATATCTGCTAAATTAACTTGGTCAAGATAGAGCCTTTGCTGCAAGTGTCTGTTGTTTTAGAACGTTTCTACTGGGACTCCATAAGAAACCACAACAAAGGAGGCACATTGTGATTAAATGTGATAGAATTATAGCTAGGGCTACTCTGTTTCCCAAGAGAGGATGACTGCCCCCATGGTTTAGAGTATGTCCCCAAGTCAGTGCAAGCATTGCCTCTGAGGACCTCATTCTCGTTGCTGTACAACACTAGGACAGGCCAGGGACACACAGGACTACAGACTGTTCTGCTTCTCCAGTGGCCTTCACGACCTTGACCAAACTCTAATACATTTTAGCCTTTCCAGGCTATAAAAATGGCTCAGCTCACAACCAAAAAAAAAAAAAAAGACCAGTCAAGCCTTCCCTGTCGAGGCAGAGGCAGGTGTTGTCCTGCTGCCCTCCACCAATTTAGAGAGAAGGGGAAAAGCAGTTATGCAGCAAGGTCCCTTTCATTGTCTGTTTTGTACTGGGCTCATTAAGCATAAGTCAGAGAGCTGGTGGGACAATCCTTCCTTTGCCCCCTGCAAAGGAACTATTGGAGACTGTACAGAATTGCAAGCTCCAAGGGTCACCAGTTACCTTGCCATTCCACACATGCCACCCCCTGGAGTTGAACATTATGGTGACCCTACTGGACTGACCAGAAATCTGGTCTTCATGATAATAGCAAATCACATCCCGTTGGGTTTCATTCATCATCTTCATAAATAAATTGGGGTAGTTCAATAAAACTCTCTAGTAAATTTGGAGGGTACTCTTAACAATGTTCACATCTTTGACATTAAAAAACATAAACCCATGTTATCTCAATTTCCATTGTCACCCCAAGGTTAGCTAGCCTTAATAAAACCCCCATGATGTGAAGATGATGTGACCCAGAGTTGATATATGCTTGCACAAGGAGGAGAAAGAGGGATTGAGGCAAGGAAAAGCTCTATGCTGACATAGTGGACTTAAATAAGAAAAATCTGAATGGGCCAACACTTTGGTCTTGTTATAGTCATATGTCTCTGTAGCTTCAGAGCCAAACTGATATGTACACACCAGATGTAGACATGTTTTGAGGTAACTGTGGCATGCACTGCGTACCTTATATTTAATAGGGGCAAAAGTAGTCTTCCTTTCCCTGGTCCCTCTAGCAGTCTCCCCCTTGCGTTTTTCTTTTCCTCCTTCCTTTCATACTCCAGACTTCCCTCTCCCCATCCTTAAAGAGATGAATTGGAAGAATATGCTGTCATGTCAGAAGGAAACCATTGTCAGTGCACACAGGCAGACACTAATAGGATAAAGTATTATCCGACTTCCTTTAAGTCCAGAAATTAAGTCTTCTTGGAATGGTAATAGATTATCATTTGTAACCACTGTGGCTGCCAGGCTGCAGGAATAGGCTGCTACTGTCTGAGTCCTCAGCTCTGTATCTGAGCTCTTACAAGGGATGCACTGAGCATTCCTCCAGTCAGGACCAAAGGCTGACACTTGGTTCCTGAGTAGAACTGCCTATGTAACAAAGTCTATGTAACTCACTCAGTTTACCTATGAAGGGTGGGTCTCCAAGTTGGAGCAACTGTCTGAATGTTATTAATGAACCCAGACAAGTGGGTAGATAAAGAAATCTAGACCTTGGAGACTGGGAAGAAGTAGCCTAAGAGCAGAAAACCAAGCCTTGCCCAAGGAACTGTGTGAAAGCCTGTCTCCCTCTGCTTGCTGACTCACTTAGCAGGTAGGTGACTTACCTAATGACTAAAATATCACCAGCTCAGAGACAGGGAGAACCAGAGTTGAGGCCTTAAAAGAAGTATAAGAGGTTAAGAAGTTGCTGCAGAGAGACAATAAGATGTAAATATCAGAGAAAAGAAAGACCCATCATTCTTGCATGGGAGGATCATTCAGGATTTCTTAAGCCCTCTCATGGAGATTATGAAAGAAAGCCTGATGTAATAAGGGTGTCTTTATTAGTGGGCATATAAAAAGGCAGGTGGATACTAAAGAAACAAATAGATTAAGGACTGTTGTTACTACTTAATAATGTGACCATAGTAAGTGCTCTAGTACTGTAACTGGGTGAGCTTAGACGGCTGAGTCTTACTGTGCTCCGGCAGTCCTCACGCCCAGTGCAAGAGTGGCCTCTCAGTGCTTCCCAGATAGATGTTCCAAATTCTCAAATGCTAACTTGCTTTGACAAGACAGCTTCTCCAACATTTCCCCACAGGCCTAGGCCTACTCTCCGACTCACTACAAGTGTTCATATGCACTGAACTCAGTCATCATAATTTCTATAATACCTTCCCTTGTGGGTAAATACTGAACTGTGGCCTCTGCTGCTTCCTTGGTGACTATACTCTAGTAGAAATGAGGGGAATGGGCTCATAGCAGACCCAAGAAAGCTGTCAGAGTCTAGGATAAGATACCATCTGAGAGACTGCCTTGCTTTCCTCAACAGTGGACAGCCTGCAGGAGAAGAATCAGGACTCTTGTGAAAAGGTGTGGTTTGGCCCAAGTCCCAGCAGCAAAAAAGTTGGCATGTACCAGTGGATAAAACCTATGATCACCCTTAAAGACTAATTCTAGACTCTCATTAGGAAAGCAACAAGCATTGTTTTTAGCCTCCCTTGGAAAGCCAATCTCCTGCTTTTCATCTCCTCTGCCCCATACCATCAGTGTCACACTAACAGTCCTCGGCCTGATCCAACCAGCACCTTGCTTACTAAATTTAAAAAAAATCTCCTTCTTAACTGCACCGCAGGCCTTTCCTTGCTTGTGTGTCGTCCACGTAGCTTCATTTTTCTCTACTTAGTAAAATCATGGTGCTTGCTCCCTTTCTTCTAGGGCCCAGGAGCTCTCTCTGGGCTTCTCCATCTTGGTGCTTCCTCCTTCCTATCTCCAGACCTGGTTAGGCTTTAAAATAAGGAAGCATTTTATCACTGACCTGGGAAATTTTGGTTCGGTTGCCCCTGATGGAGAACAACAGATACATGAAGAGTCTAGGAAGCATGGCATCTTGTTAAAGACCAAGACTTCCTAGGTAGCAGTGTCCTGTTCCTCCTCAGTTTTTACATCACTGTTACCAAAAGCGCCTTTACAAAAGAATAATCATTCCTAGCCTAAGAGAGTGTTGTGGGCCAGCTGCAGAGTTAGGTAGGTACAGGACACAAAACAAAATACAACCATCTTTACCTCCATGTTTGAGCTTGTAGGTAGCATTGTCTCCAACTCTCTGGGATAGTGAAAGTAAGGAGACACAGGGTTCAAGAGTAGAGGGAATAAATGGGCACTGGCCTTTGGTTTGTATACTTAAATCATCAAATAACTGCCAGCTATAAAGTACCTACTATACAACATCAGCCTCCACACTAAGTGTGAGATAAGTATACAAATTCTCAATGTTTACAGCAGCCTATGAAGTCATGAAGCACATGTGAATTAATATTGTCTTAATTTACAGATGAAGACACTAAATGCTTGCTAAGTCACAAAGCTAGGAAGTGATGGAGCTGGAATTCAACCCAGGAGACTGGCTCCAGATCCAGAGTCTGTTTGCAAGCATTTTGCACATTTGTCCCCACCCCCATGCATATACAGGGTGGAGGGAACAGCGCTGGCCTATTTTTTTTAATTCCTTAAACACGCTCAAGATGTAATTTACTTATTTTAATTTACAGCAAAAATGGAAACAATCCAGTACCCAAACGATTCTTCCCCTGCAGAGGAAAGGGTACTTTCTAAGTGGATAGAAACCAAAGAGAGTCACTTTGAGCCAAAAGCTGCCTTGCCATTTAGCTGAGGCAGGGTTTAGAAATGGCATGGACAGTGCCTGGGTTAGGCAATGACAAGGGTGTGCTGAGTGCCGGCAAAGGAGATAAATGTTCCCTCTTCTTTCTCTTCTCTAATTTCTTGCTGCCTTGGTACACTGAAATGGTGGACCTGCTTGGAGTACAGTCCCTAGTCATCAGCCGGTGAAGGAAGCCAGAGGCTGTTGACTGAGGGACTCTGCATGTTGCTCTGCCCAGCAAGTTAGTGGCCTCAATACATGTTAAATAGCCACGATAAAGCTAATGTCTCTAAGCCTTAGAGACTAGCCTGTCTACCTTCATTGATAATAGGGTGCAGCATTATACCAAAGGGTGCTAAGAAGTCTGGAGTAGATTATAGAAATGGTAACCACAGTGTGGTATTAAAGAACTAAATGGCTCATCAGGTAAAGGCACTCATTACTAAGCCTAATGACCTGAGTTCAAGCCTCACCACACATGAGGAAGGGAAGAACCAACTCCCACAAATTGTCCTCTGAAAGCCACACATACTCCATGTCCCCACTAAGTAGACAGATGTGAACATTTTAAAAGAGACAAGACTAGGTAGGTATGTAGAGGAGAGGAGAGGAACTATGCTCCTGTTCTCCCATCCCAGTCTCATCATTATTGGGTCAAATGACAGACACCACTCCCTGTGGAGATAGATTGTGTCTTTAATAGGAACTTTAAGACCTTTTCAGTCATCTACTTTACAAACCTTTCCAGCCTGTGGTTGGGAGGAAGCCAAGTTATCTCTCTCATTGGAAACACCATCGTGCCTACTTTCACCTCTCTTCTGTAGCTATCACCCTCTGTGGGATTCTGCAGTTTCTGTCTGCCATTGGGCCTAAGAATCCAGAACTGTGTGTACCCTCCTGAGGATCTAACCCCTTATGTGTATACGGAGCTCCTGTTGTCAGAGCTGTGGTCAGACCTTACAGGGTAGCTGAGCTGGATGGGACGGAAAGTGAGTACTTCTTTGTGGAAGAAGAGAACACAGAAGTAGGAAGTCCTGTTTTAGTTGCATATTAGGAAAGGAAAAAACACATCTGGCTAGGAAGTCAAGAGACCCTCGGTTCTAGTCTAACCTCTTCCATTGTCAGTGTGACCTTGGATATGTCTTTACATTTGTGTAGTGCTCAGTTTCCTTGACCAGAAATATTTTTTAAAATTAGGCTAAGTAATTTTCATGACCTTAAGAATTCTATAATGAAAATTCTGTAATTCCATATACTCAGCTGCAGTCTTTCCTCTACTGTGTTGCTATAACTACCCCTGAAGAGCTACCAACCCACGTTCCATTCCCAGGTAACCAGCCTTACAGCTTGGCCAGGCTTGAGAATGAGTCACTAACGCAGCCTTAGAGCCTCACTTCAGTGCTCTTCCGAAAAAATGTCCCAAGCTCCTGCTTAAGGGAGGATATACCCCAGCTACATGGCAAAAATGAACTACCTCTTAACTGCATGACAGTGCCAGACCAGAGGGTAAGCTATTGGGGAGAGAGCTGCCCCTGAAATGCCAAGGACACTTTTGCCTAGGCCCCTTCTTTCCCCACTCTCATCGCCTCAGACTCCAAGAGCAGAGTATATTCACCCCTAGGACAACGGCATTTCTCCTCAGGATTTCTCCCATCTCTCTTCCTCTGTCCTCAGACCTTTGTTTAGGCCAAGACCCTTTGTCATTGCAGTTACTGCATAATTTCTGACTTCCCAGGCAGCTGTCAGAAAGAAGGGGATGTTAGGAAATCAGAAATCAGCGCCCCACCTTGTGGTGCTGAGGCAGCAACTTCATCCCCACTTGCCTCAGAATGTCTCCCCAGGAAGCTGTTCCCAACAGTCTGAGTTGTGTCCATGGCACTAAGGAAACACAGTCATTTCTTGGATTTTCATCTGATCCTGGGCCAAGTCCCACCCTTTGCTCTGCTGCAGTTTTCTTTCTTTATTAGGAATAGATAGTAAAAGAAGGACAGAGAGAACCAGCCATTGTTGCCTGCATTTAAGTGCCTACCAGAGTGTATGTGCTGCCATAGGCACTGATAGCCAGAAATGATCTGTATACCTAGGAAAATTCAAAATTGGCCATTTCTTAGCCAACTGCTGCAAAGTGCTGCCTGCCTCTTTCCCTTCTCGGTGCCAGATAGATCACACCCACTCAGTTCTCATTCCCTGCATCAGTATAAATATGTGCTGAAGAAACACGAGATCCTCGTGCATGGAACCTCCCTGGGAGTCATTGCTCTGTGAACCTCAAGAGCCAGACCCCCACCTCCTCCAAAACCATATCAGACTATAAAGCAACACTGCCTGTGGGAATTTGCAGCCAAACTAGATGACTGAGGCCCTCTTAAATCCAAGCTTCCTAGGGTCCTTTGGTTGAGCTAGTACTGCCTGACCATCAGGTTCTGCTGAGGTGGCTGTTCACTTCTGGCCAGGTCCCAGGAGCTGAGGCTGACCCATTTCCCCTGCTTTTTCCAGGGCATGGGGAATTTGGTTATATCCCCATCAAAGCCAGGGACTAACACACTTAGCTTGTGGAAGATGCACTGGAGTTGGGGTGCATTTATTCAAACTAAAGAAGGTTGACAGCTTTTAGCATTTTCCCACACTTAAAATTAACATTGTCTCCCTCCCCACATCGAGCCTCTTCCCTCCCCCCCCCCCACCTCCTTCATTTAAATATAAATGACTCGGTCAATGCTTATAAGACTGTATAGGTTCAGAATCTTATTCAATTTAACCCTTTGGGGACATTGAATTAAAAATTGAACAATATTTATTAAAATACAAAAATACACTTTTCTCACATTACAATCAGTGTTCTTTTGTTGGCATCCCCCACCCGAACCACCCCCTTTCAAATCTGAACCCTTTATTTTCTCTTAAAGCTAAAATAATAACTGAAAGTTACATCATTAAGTGGACCAGAATAATAGATCTTGCCCCCTGCTTGTAACTACTGGAGGTAGGCCGGGGGGGGGGGTGGGGGGGAGCTTCCCTCCATGGTGCCCATTCAACAGAACTCCATGCCCAACTCATTTGTGTGTTCCCCTTGTCAGTTTTGTTGTAATATCTTGGTTGGCAAAGGCTTCTTTAAATTGAGCCTGTGCCCTTTTTAGCTCTCCTTTCCCCTCTCTACTCATGTTCTACCCCCACTCTATCACCACAACTAGTTGGCACCAGCTGCAATAATCCCTAATGAATCAGCATTTAGAATAGTCACCAAATCCTAAGCATAAGAAAAGCTTCCACTCCCCCAAGTCCCCCCCTCCCATTCTCAGCCTATCCTCCTTTTCCACCTTAAAACAAGCAAGATCTTTTTTGAAAAATCATAAAATGTCATCATTGTCTACAATCATTTGTCAGATACCCGGAACAACAGGTGGATGCAGCCCAATGCTGATTTATGGCCTCCTGTGAATCATCCCCTCTGCTGCTCTGCTTCCCTCTTCCCGGTGCCGCACCCCCTTCAGGCCGCCTCCTCCCGGGAAACCCTGAATAGACACATGCCTTGCAGAGTGGGTTATGCCCAACTGCAGGAATCTGGTGCAATGTGAAAGCATTTGACTGAGAGCTACGCCAGCTCTCTTCCTTCCAAGCTGTCCTGAAGCACTGTCAGGGGAGACACATGCCAGTCTGAAGGCACAAACCTAGAGGACTTGTGCACATGTACAAAGAAGCAACCCCTGGAAGGATTCATTGGAATTTTGGTGGTTTTCCTGCTTAAAATATATTTACAGATCTATCTTCCCCATTGTCTCTCTGAAGGGGGGAAAAAAATCTCACCTCTCAACCTTTTGGCACAGTGCAAATTTGTGATGCTTTTTTAAATTTTTTTTTTTTTTTTTCAGTAAGATAGATCTGTAAAGACAGCTCCCAGCCTAAGAAAGATGTCTATAGAAATGGTATTCCTAGATCCTGTGAAGCATCTTCTAAAAACTGACAGCTGCGGTCTGTCCTTCCTGCTCCAGCAGCCCACACCCTGCCACTTTAGGGGTGTTGTTTTAGTTTGTTTTGTCTTAGTAGTTTCCACCTTACAGCAGTTGACTTGAGGCTCCTACCCACAACATTGCCACGATTCCCTTCCCACCCCCTTTAAATAGAACTTACAAGTTAGAAAATAGTTTTGTTTTGATTTTTTTGTTTTTAAATTTTAATATAATCTTTTTTAACCAGCCCATAGATTTAATATATAAGCATATACAAGAAAAAGTCTCTC
>JADRCD010147451.1:0-15663 GCA_019843815.1 Montemys delectorum | reverse complement strand
ATGACTGAAGTATACAGTATCTTTAGCCAGCATTATCCTGACACCAAAATCAGGTAAGAACAAAATGAAACAGAAAACTATAGACCAATTTACCTGATGAATATAGGCAAAAAGTCTCATTAAAAATGCCTGCAAACTGCATGTGTTCTTATACATTACATGTTCATAAACTATAATCAAGTTGGTTTCATTGCTGGGATATGAGGATGGTATAACATATGCAACCAACCAACATGCTATAAATCATAAACAGACTAAAGGATGAAGTTATATGAGCATCACAACAGATTAAGAGAAAAGCCTTTCACAGGATCCTGAGGAAGTAAACTTGGAAAGAAGCATAGCTCGACATAGTAAAGACTAACGTCAATGAACCTATAGTCCACGTTCTAGTGTGCCTTTTACTGCTGTGATGAACACCATGGCCAACAGCCACCTGGAAAGGAAAGTGTTTATTTCATATTTCAGCTTATAGTCCATCGTGAAGTCAGGGCAGGAACTCAAGGTAGGAACCCGGAGGCAGGAACGGAACCAGAGGCCACAGAAAAGTGGTGCTTACTGGCTTGCTCCCTATGGCTTCTCAGCCTGCTTTCTTATACCACCCAGGACCATCTGCCAAGGACTATTGTTGACAATGGGCTAGCTCATGATGTTCCAGGGGAGAATCAAGGTCTTTATCAAGATCTGTGAAAGAGGCTGTTGATGAGATACTTAGCTAAATCAAAAATCTAGCTGTAACCTACCCATGTTCTGAGAATTTGTGTGAGATTGAATTAATAAGAGGTAGACAAAGCTGACAGAGGAAGTTTCCAGACAGCATAACATTGATACTACTAATACTATTGACATTGATACTACTAATATTGATTATTATACTACAGCATAATTATTACTACTTATTCTTGTATACAATGAAAAAGCAATACATTTTTGTCAAATACATTTTAAATGTGTAGTCTGGAGAGGAAAAGGGCACCAGGAAGCTTAAGGTTACAGAGAAGTTCCTGCTAGAAAAGAAGTAATTCATAAAGCGAGTGGTGCCAGTGGAGAGCCTCTAGCACTGTACTAATACAGGAAGGTACCCTGAGAGCAAGATCCCATCTAGCTAAACCACCAGGGTATGAAAGGAAAAGACCAAACAAACTAATTTTCTGCTCCTAGAAAGCAAATGCCTAACGCAGGGTTAAAGCAGCTTCAACACAGAGAAGCTGCTGCAACTAAGGTCCAAAGAGGCCACATTTTTTCTTCTTTTTTCCCCCTTATTATTGGATATTTTCTTTATTTACATTTCAAATGCTATTCCCTTTTCAGGTCTCCTCCCCAGGACCCCCCATCCCATCTCCCTCCCCCTGCTTCTATTAGGGTGCTCCCCTACCCACTCACCCACCCACTCCCACCTCCCAGCCCTGACATTCCCCTACACTAGGGCATCAAATACCCTCAGGCTCAAGGGCCTCTCCTCCCACTGATGTCCAACAAGGCCATCCTCTGCCACATATGTGGCCAGAGCCATGGGCCCCTCCATGTATACTATTTGGTTGGTGATCCAGTCCCCTGGTGCTCCGGGGGTGAGGGGGTCTGGCCAGTTGGCACTGTTGCTCCTTCTATGGGGCTACAAACACCCTCAGCTCCTTCAGTCCCTTCACCGACTCCTCCATCAGGGACCCCGTGGCTCAGTCCAATGGTTGGCTGCGAGCATCTACCTCTGTATTTGTCAGGCTGGCAGAGTCTCTCAGGAGACAGCCATATTAGGCTACTGTCAGCAAGCATTTCCTGGTATCTGCAATAGCATCCAGGTTTGGCGACAGTATATGGGATGGATCCCCAGGTGGGGCAGTCTCTGGATGGACTTTCCTTTAGTCTCTACTTCACACTTTGTCTCCATATTTTTTACTCTGAGTATTTTGTTCCCCCTCCTAAGAAGCACTGACGCGTCCACACATTGGTCTTCCTTCTTCTTGAGCTTCATATGGTCTATGTATTCTATCTTGGGTATTCCAAGCTTTTGGGCTAATTTCCACTTATCACTGTGTGCATACCGTGTGTGCTCTTTTGTGATTGGGTTACCTCACTCAGGATGATATTTTCAAGTTCCATCCATTTGCCTGTGAATTTCATGAAGTCATGTTTTGTATGTGAAAGATATGAAAGTAGCAAGAGATTATATTATGACAGGGAAAGAAGAGGTCTAAAGGTCCAAGAGGTAACGAAATACACACAACATGAAAACAGAATAAGGGACGACTGTTTAGCAGGAGGAATTGAGAGGTTCACAGTAAAAGGAAATGAAAGGACTGGAGAGATGATGGCTCTGTGGTTAAGAGCACTGGCTACTATTGCAGAGGACCCAGGTTCAACTCCTAGCACCCACATGGTAGCTCACAACGTCTATAACTCCAGTTTTAGAGGATCTAATGCCCTTTTCTGGCCTCTAAGAGCACTAGGCACACATGTACATGCAAACAAAGCACTCATATAATCTATAAATAATGTTTAAAAGAATAAAGTATAATAATATATATCAGATATATAAAATATGTATGTGCATAGTAATGAAACACATTATATGCTTATTTTAAAAGTTTATCACTTACTCTCTATGAAATATGCCTCTTCATCATGTCAGTAAGCCTAATTTAAAAACCTTGCCTAATTCCTTATTCTCCTTACCATTTCACAAAACTAAGAAAGGCAGTCATTAGCATATGCTACAAAGATCTAAAAAAATATTCAACCTACATGTATATACTACAAATATACTATAAATATATTCATTTAATGTTTACATGCCCATGTATGACTTACCCAATAAACATGACATAGTTTTCAGTGTTTCTCACTAGGAAGATAATATATTGACCTGCTTATCAAAGCATTTTACTACTAAAACAGATAAACAATAAGTTATTGTTGTTGTTGTTGTTATTATTATTATTATTATTGTTAGATATGTTTCAAAATCTCTTAATGTACAATCAAGACAGACTCAAGAGGGTATTTTCATCTCAAAAGTAATGTATTTGGGCTGAAACTATTGAGTTTCACCTAGAGATGGTCTAAGCTAATATGGTACAGGTCCCATCAGGGTGTATAAATAAACCCAATCAATAGCCAGAAGGATAAAAGTCAAAAGAGACTGACTTTTCCATACACCAGTGTGAAATAACTCAATGATCAAAGGGATATCAGCATTAGGAAACCAAGGAGAGTACTCAAAAGGTTCACAGTGAACTGGGCTTAGTTCACACCCCTATAATCCCAGCACTGGCAAGCCCAGGCAGGTCAGGCAAATGGTTTCCAGTTTTCTAGACTATTAACTCCCCTCAAGAGTTCTTCCATATCCTCTCAATAAAGTTCAAGTTGCCAGCATGCTCTCTGGGCCATTTCAAGAACTGTCAACATCTCAGCTCCATCTCCAGTGTATTCCCTTTATACAATGTTTTTAAAGCAATTCTAGTCTCCATGGTTATTCAAATAATTCAAGCCAGTCCTTCCTTCTGCTGTTTTTGAATACTGTTTATTCTGTCTAAAACACCTTGAGGCTTTTTATCCATCTTGCCAATTAGTGTTCCTTACAGACAGCTCATGTGAAGAGCTTTCTCCATTCATAACTACTGTTACAGTACCCTCACCATATATTATTATAACACCATATATCAGTAAATGTGAGCATTGTACTGATAGAACTGTTCACTTTTTCGTTCCTTAACTAATACACTGGGTATTTCTTGTTGCTGTTGTTGATGTTTTTTTGTTTTGCTTTTTTTTCCAGTCTGGGGTCCAACTCAGGGCCTTACTGGGCAAATGCTCTACTACCAAGAGACATCACTAGCATTGTTATACTATAGTCTTAAAAGTAAGAACCATGGCTTGATTTTCCCCCAATTCCCAGGAACTAGCACAGTCTACTCAGACTTCATGAACTCACAAGGAAAACATGATTAGTAGTTTATTCTTAGATGAAGTGTGCTGTGGTAGAAAGGTACAAATTAAGCTCTATCCATAACTAACTGGACCTCACTAATTACGAGAATCCAATGAAAGGTAACCGCGATTTAGACCTATCTAAAGTTTTAATCTAGTTCTTGTTTCTATGAATTCTTGCTAGGCAATTAATTTCCTAAGGAAGACATTCAAACACATATTTATGCTAGGCCTACCTCATTTTTTTACATGTTCCTATAGAGATTTTCTCTTATGAGAATAGTAAAAGCCACAAGGAATTTGTTTTTTCTCTCACTTCACTGCCCTGATGCATTCTCTTGGTGGCTGCTTCTCTCCTGTTGCTGCACTTCCTTTTTTCTACAAGTCAAATCCAGAAAGGGTCTCACACTCCTGATGGCAGAGAGGAGGGGAGGAGATCGAGTACCCCATTCACATTTTTCCCTATAGGCTTCTCTTCAAACCAGTCTTCACTTACTACTACTCCTCTTTCACACGTAGACCTCTTGTCTTAGGTCCTATTGCTATGATGAAACACCATGACCAAAAGCAAACTGGGGAAGAATGGGTTTATTCAACTTATGCTTCCACATCACTTTCATCACTGAAGGAAGTCAGGACAGGAACTCAAACAGGGCAGAAACCTAGAAGTGGGAAGCTGAGCTAGTGGCAACAAAGGAGTGCTCTTTACTGGCTTGCTCTTCATGAATTGCTCAGCCTGCCTCCTTCCAGAACCCACGGCCATCAGCCCAGGGACAGTACCACTCACTATATGTTGGGTCCTCCCCCACCAATCACTAATTAGAAAACTGCCCTACAGCCTGATCATATAGAGAAATTTTCTCAATTGAAGATCTTCTTTACAGAAAACCCTAGTTTGTATCAAAATGACATAAAACTAGACAGCACACTTCATAATTCTGGACAGATGAAAACATAAGAGCCCTTTATTCTTTTTCCTTGATTAAAAAATTCTACACAGTAATTTTAAAACGAAGTTTCCATTTATTACTATCATCATCATCATCATCATCTAGAGAAAAGACTGTTTCCCAGTGAAGCAGAGAAATGTGTCCTTGTACAGAATGCTCATCAGGAGTCAGGCCCCGTAAGGTCTGGTAAACACTGAGGCAGTCTGTACAATACACAACTCTCCAGGTCCTGCAGGAGGCTATTGCTGCTAGATATTAAAATTAAATGAAAGGAGTTATGAAGAGATAACTTACAGGATGCAACCACAAACTAACTCTTGAAATAAAAGCTCTTATCATTCTCTGATTTAGCTGTCCTTATATTTCAAACTATAATAAAACAATCTGTTTCTTCATCTGCTAGTGTATTGAGGGAAATCAATATTATGCTAATTAAAATGCTTCCTTGATTAATATTTATAAATAACTTTAAAGGCACACAAGTAAGCTATGTGATCAGAAATTTATATTTTATATGATTCATAGTGAAAACAAAAAATTCTATTTGAAGAAAAGTTAGTAAAGATGGCAAAGCTTTTTTAATGTATATACAGCTTATACATTCTCTTGTCTAGGTCCTTTCAGGAGTATAAATTATTTGTAAATTACCTCAAATACTGCACAGATATTTTAGATTAACTTAGTGATATTTCTAATATATGTAAGATTCCAAGTTTGACTTGTGACTACTGGCTAAGGTATTTTAAAAGATTCAACATCAGAGTTAGGCTATGTAGAGTGATAAGAGAGGGGCACTGAAAGCTGTGCAGTTACAGCCAATGCTAAGCAGAGAGTGTGCACAAGTCCTTCACCTCAACAGTATTACAGTTTAGAGGTTAATAAGGTAGGTGGTGACTCAGCTCCAGGGATTCTTTAATTTAAAGCCATGATTATTAGCTAGAAGTCCAAGAACCAAAAGGGATACAAAGAACTGTAAAAAATACAAATCCAAAGTGTTCATGTAGTTGAAAGGTAAAATAAGCACATAAAATTAAACATATGTAATTTCCTAACAACTGAAAGGAAGGAATGTTGCATGCAGGTACAGTACACAGCACTCGAGAAGTCAGTTTCTTAACAGTTGGTATCAAGGGTTTCAGAGTAGACTCGCTCACTCTCTTAGCAGTTACACCGCAGAACTTACTATCTCTACTTAGTGGGTACCACAGAGGTAACAGGTCCAGTTTCAAGTATAATGTATGCTTATTAATGTGGTAGTCTAAATGAAAATGCCCCCCATGGTCCCACAGGGAGTAGCATTATAAGGCCTTGTTGAAGTAGGCATAGCCTTGTTGGAGAAAGAATGTCACTGGGGTGGGCTTTGAGTTCTCAAAAGCTCATGCCAGGCCTAGTGGCTCACTGTCTCTTCCTGTTGCCTTCAAATCCAGATATAGAATCCTTAGCTACCTCTCCAACATCCTGTCTCCCTGAATGCTGTCATGCTTTCCACTTTGACAATAACAGACTAAACATCTAAACTATAAGCCAGCCCCAATGAAATGTTTCCCTTTATAAGAGCTGTCGTGGTCATAAGAAGGCCTTTACTAAGGCAGGTGTTCTTTCCTTGACCTAATCCTGATGGGAACAAGAGCTGAGCTGAGAAGAATTGTATTGCTGAACTTAAATAACCTGTAGTACCTTATAGCAAGCTACTAAGAAACAGCGACTGTTTAACTCAGCTTCTCTAACTCCAAAGACACTGCCTTTTTATCTGTCTGTTTGCTGACAGACACTTACCATCTCGGCGACAAGGGTACTGAGCTGCTGCTGTCAAGGGTGACTTACTCTGATGGACATCTGTCCCATGACACTGCTTATCTCTGGCTTTGTTGGCAATCTTTGGCTAGTGAATTTAAGCAAGTCAAAGACCCGAATCTTCATCATATGGCATCCTACCACATCCCCTCTTAAAATACTAGTGACAATGGATGAAGGGGCCACCCCTAACCTTTCTATAGCCCTCATTTTCATATATAAACACAATGCTCACTAAATGGAGGTTGCTATGTTCCTCTCAAGGCAATTTGGTAATGTCTGGAAAGTTTTCTATTTGTTATAAATCACAGAAGGTAAGAAATAATTAGTGTGTGGAGGACAGGGACTCTACTAAACCCACTTCAATTTATGGGATGGCTCCCAGCAGCTGAAACTATCCAGTCCAAAATGCTAAGGTGATGTCCAATCAAGGAAGAGTGCAGTGAATGTGGGAGAACATCTGAACTGAGTTTAAAGCACCTGGGTTAGAACCACCTAGAGTGTGGTGACAAAGGTGAATTCTAGATAAGGAAACTTGTGCTGACTGGACAAGACAGGTTTGCAGTTAACAAGCAGACTTTTTAAAAAGCCTGAGGAAGACAGCTATGGTGTACTCATATACATAAAATAAATAAATAAATCTTAAAAAGAAAGCCTGAGGGAGCCACACTGGAGGGAAAGAAAAACAAGATTAGAAAACAGAATGGACCTTGTAAGGATTGAAAGACTTAGCCAGAGTAACTTACTTTTTTTGACCCATGAAAAGTACACAAGAGAATTTTATAGTTAGATCAATCAAGAAACAAGAAAGAGACTAATTAGAGTTCCACTGCAATAGTTAAATGACTGGAGTACTCAAGTTTGTGACTGTGACAAAGGGAGAAAACACAAGTGTACACACTATTACCTACCTGGAAAAATAAAAAGCAGATTATCTTTTTTGTTACGGAATGTAGCAAATTATTCCTCTTACCTGTAATGCACTGAAACTGTCCATCTTCTCTTCTTATTGTAAATGCTTCCCCTGGATTAACTTGTACCAGAATAACCTGGAAACAATGGAAAGAATAATTAAGCAAAACTATAAAAGAACAAATCAGTATATAAAAATGTGTAGCTAGTACGTGAGCAGATATGAGCTGTTTAACCTTAAAAAATTGAAGATACTACATTATGTTTATTTTTGTATTCAATAGCATAATCAAGCTAGAAAGAAAGAAAACAAAAAAAATAAGCTAATGGCAAATTTACTGAGAAGTAAAAAATTTCACTCAGTAAAAATGATGGAGTCAAACCTCACAATTGTGGATTACATATTACCCTTTAATACAATACTTAGGCATTAATAAACTGATAGATTATACTTGAATTAAGAGAAAAGGTTATATGTGAAAATGTGAATTTAATTTCCTCATTTATTAGTAAACTATATACTAATTTTATGACATTTGAAAACTAATAAAACAAAAAAACTAGAAAAATTAAATCTAGAGTCCTAAAATACAGTCAAGATTATAATAAAATTCTTATCTCATTACAGAATTGATTTATCTCCTAAACTTTAGTTAACACTGTGATACTCTTAAAAGGACTTGCATGTTATACTACTCAAGTATCCCATCAAGGGACTACCTCACTGTATCACCAACTAATTAGCCCTCCCTTAGATGAGGAGTTCTGGTAGTCCTCAGTTTTTCCATTAATGTACACAGCAGAGAACTGAGCACTTTCATGTATGTAGTCTCTTCCTCTCTAGTTAGCTTGATTTCCATATGACAGAGACCTAGAAAACAAATTCTGGTGCCCTTTATTCTATTACCTTAAAGGCCTCTCCTATGGTTACATCGCCCTCTCAGACTGTAAGAACATCCTGTCACTGCATAATCTTTGATGCCATACCATATCTTAATTTGCATGTTTTTCAATGCTGGGATCAAGCCTGGGCTTTCACACATGCTGGACAAGCAATTCCCCACTGAGCAACATGCCCTCGGTGAGAAGTGGACTTCTTTGCTTAGCATGCATATGTTCTATGCTAACTCTTTTGTAAATGACCTGATTATGTCACCTTACTATTTATTTTCTGGGTTTTCAATGTTTCTAGAAATTTGCATAAATGTTCTACATATTTAGAAGAATATCTTATTATATTCTGATGTTATAAACACTCTCTCACCTTGTTGTTCTCATTTACTTTAGTAGAATTATTTTCCTATAGTCAACGTTGTCTTTTTCCTTATGATATTTCCTATTGTTTCCATATTAAATTTCTCTTATAATTGTGTGATCTAATAACAAGAGCTACTAGCCAGATGTATTTATCACACACTTAAAATGTGTTTGTATGTAAGTATGGTATAAGTAAAATATAGGCTAGATTTTAAAAGCATTTAGTACCCCCCAAAAAAACACTAACAGTGGAAAATACATCATTAGAATTTTTTTGTGTTTATTTCATATTACTCCCGTATTCTGGACATACTGTATAAAATAGTATAATTAATTTTGCCTGTTTAAAACTTTTAAGGTGACTATTAAAAGTTTTTACATGGTTTGCATTATAATTTCACTGGACAATCTATCCAGAGGATGTATAAATACTTGTTTCTGATTCAACATGCTAGCTGCTTTATGTTCCCACCATAATAGACTGCATCAATCCAAAGTGTAACTGGCCAGAAGACATTTGTGTCATATTCTGGCGAAGAATCTGCTGTCATTGTGCCTGTGTCCTGAGAAGTAAACAAGGCTGAATCAGAAAGCAATGAACAGAGTTATTTGGCAGGAAAGTTTCAAGAGAGAAGAGCATTCAGCCTGTGCTCTGCTCTTACCCACATCTACCAAAAGAATGAGCAAAAAGGAAAAATGTGAAGTTTGGCAAGGAAAGAAGTGCGATCAAGTTTAAAACTGCAGACAAACATCTCTAACTGTTAAGAGGCCAGGACCACTGAGGGGAACTTCTTGTTCACTGGACCAGTAGGAAAGATGCCCTAAGGGAAAGACCCCTCCTCACTGAAGGTTTTGTGATTTTAAATGAGTGAACCTGGACTGAATGGGGTCCTTGGGGTCAGTATTTCCCAAGGGTCAGCAAATAGAGGATACTGCAGTTGTGGTCCAAGGAGTACAGGCTACATACAGCTCCATCCAGCAACAGAAATGACAGCAATGTCCGCAAGGTTCTGGTTTTGCACGTACATACTATGTAAAGGGTCATAAAGGTTTCTGACACAGTTCTGGAAAGCCACAAAGACCAGACAGTGTGTGGCATGGTCTCTGTAAGGAGACCATGAGAGACCACTGCATGAAGTTGGGAAGAGGAAGCCCAAGTTACAAGAAAGACTCGGGTGTACAAAGGATCACAGGATGTGTGTCAACGAAAGCTGCAGCACACTGGCTCTATGTTCTCCAGGTACCAAAGGTAGATGGATGGGGTTGGTGTTTCCCAAGCCTTTAGAATCAACCCCTAGATGATTCTATCATCATGAGCTTCAGACATCTAACATGGAGTTATAGGGTTTAGTTTTTGCCTTACTGAGTTTCAGTCTTGCTTTGCTCTAATCCAGTGGTTCTCAACCTGTGGGTCACTACCCCTATTGGAGGGTCTGAGGGCACTTTCACCATGGTCACCTAAGACCATCCTGCATATCAGATATTAATACTATGATTCATAATAGTAGCAAAACTAGTTATGAAGTAGGAATTAAAATAATTTTATGGCTAGGGGTCACCACAACTTGAACTGTATTAAAAGGTTGAAAACCACTGGTCTAATCTGTCCTATGCCCCCTTTCTTTTAAAACAGAAATATTTGCTCTACCCAATTGTATATTGGAACTATGTAACTGCGTATCTTAAAAGCTCACAGCTAAGAGATTATTCAAGTGTTAGAAGACACTTTGGACTTCTGAGGTGTTTGAGATTATTAAAGAATTTGGGGCCGTTTAAAGATAGACTAAAAGCAAATTGCTTTATGAGACGAACATTATTAAACTTTAGGAACCAGAGGTGAAATACTATGCTATAAAGTGTCATATAAAGTTGTCAAGTTGAAAGGATGTACCCTTGTGGTGGTCGCCTGTGATCTGATCATCAACCTGGTAAGATTTGGAATCCCAAGGGCACTCACCTATAGGTGTGTACACAACTGTTTCGTGGAAGGCTGACTGAGAATGGGAGACCCACCCTGGATGTAGGTGGAGCCATCCTCACCTTGCACAGGGACACTCTCTCCTTGGGCAAACAATGTGACTAGACATTTTATACTTCTGCTGTGACTTCCTCATCATGACATGCCCAGATAACCCACTTCTTCCTTAATCTGCCCTTGTTGGGTATTGTGTCACACAAACAAGAACAAGAACAAATACCCTGTTCATCTGCCAATGAACCAAAAGGCAAGGTGGTCTAAACGAGAGGACTCTAAATAGCTTAACATCTGTTTGTTTCCCACACTGTCTTAAACATTAGTTCAAAGTCACAAATAAACATTCTTGATACTTTATTTTGTCTGGCTTTAAAATATCACATAGAACAAAAATTTGGCTCCAAGTGATGTTGTTTTAATAACTTGAATAAAAACAATGGAAGATTTTATGATTTCCAAATAATTTGGCATTTTCCTACTTATTCCAGCAGGTCTGCAACTTGAAACTAAGAGTTTTGTAGGAACAAAGAATGCTATCAGTGAGAAACTCATGAATCACATGATATAAATGAAGCACCCTATCATCTTTCAAGTTTAATTCCTAATTAAGAAAACTTATGCTTTATTATATACACAGAAATACCTGCGGCTTCTCCTATTACATACCATTTTTAACATGAGCTAGGTAGATCTTACTGTACTTACTCAGTCAACAAAAATTTACTAACTTCCAAAATTGACATTTAATTGATATGTATTCTAGGTACATATCAAAGTGGAAAACAACCAAGCAAGCAGGATGAATCCATAGTGGAGTCTCACTTTCTAATGAGACACTGGTGGCAACAACAAAGTCAGCTAAGTCAGCTCTGAAAAGCATTCTGAGCAAGTGTTACTACAGTGGCGGTCTCAATGACCCACTCCTTACATCCTGCACAGTCCTCAGGGTCAAGTCCAAGCTTGGTCATGTTATCATAAACACAGACACTGGGCTTTGAGCTCACCGGAAAATTCCCTTTGGAACCCATGGGAAACAAGTCCAAATAATCTTTCTGAAGACCAAGAAGTGGAGAAAGAGAGCTCCTGACTACCCCACAGTTAGCATTATCATAGCATATTTTGCTGTATAGCTGTTGGATTTCATTTTATGCTATGAAAGATATTCTATGACATGAGTTTTTTTTTTTAAAATATCCATTTTTTTTTAGTTCCTCTATGGTTTCTTCTCTTTTAAAAAATAATTAAAATTCTGCCCAAAACAAGTAAATTAAACATTTGGATCTAATGTGAAAAACATTAGATAATTATTTAAACAAACTGTCAAAACTATCACTATAATCTCCCATAATGCCTAAAAATGTAGTGCATTATTAAGCAGTATCTGTTCATACTAAGCCAACCTGTGCTGATTACCTACGATATACTGAGTACATTGTGGCATCTTATAAAATTTGAAGTTTTTATATTAAAAGTGTTTACTATAAAGCTGGCAAAAAGAAACAAAACTAAGAAAATCAAACACAGTATACTGAAACTAATATCCAAATAATAATAATAATAATAAAGAGAAACAGTCATATTAAAAATTCTAACAAAAAGAAGTAAAATTTACTTGTTTATTTAACAATCATTTATTAAAGAGCTACTCTGCAGAGACTAAGTAACAAGGAGGGCTCAGGGGAATAAGGCATGGATCTCCTTGGGAAGGGAGAATAGATTTTGTGGGTGCACTGGGAGCAGGCTGAAGGAGATATAGAGGGATAGAGTACTGAGGAGACATGACTGGAATTGGGAGAAATTTGGGGATCAAGATGGAAACCTAGTGC
Organism: Montemys delectorum; assembly: GCA_019843815.1. Lineage (NCBI taxonomy): Eukaryota > Metazoa > Chordata > Mammalia > Rodentia > Muridae > Montemys > Montemys delectorum. Next base: position 3,025 of record JADRCD010147451.1, on the reverse strand, counting down.
AGCAGAAACTCCCATAGAGAGGACACCTAGTAATGGGGGGATACAGAACCTGAACTGTCTTCTGTAGCCAGACAAGGCTTCCCATGGTGGGACCGGGACACCATCCCAGCCACAAAACCTTCAACCTATAATCTATCCTGCCTATAAGATGTGCTGGGGTAATGGTGGTACAGAACATGTAGGAGTGTCCCACCACTGACTGGTCTAACTTGAGGCTCACACTACGATAGGGAGCTCATGCTTAACACTGCCTCAATAGCCAGGAAGCAGAGGCTGGACAGCCCAGAGACTCAGGATAGAACAAAATACAACTAGCAAAAAGAAAAATAAAGTCAATAAAGTGATTTCTAATGATATTTTGCTATACTTATAGATCAGTAAAGCTTTATTTAACAACTGATGGGAGCGAATGCAAAGACCCAAAGCCAAACATTAGCTGGAGCTTACAGAACCCCTCAAGAAAAGAGGAAAGAAAAGGGGAAGGAAGGACTGCAGAAGCCAAAGAGTCAAAGATGGCCCACAAAATCAACTAGGCAGGGCTCACAGGGGCTCACAGAGATGGAAGAGGTAATCATAGAACCTGTATGGGTCTGTGCTAGGCCCTCTGGATATGTGTTGTGTTCTTGTGGGACTCCTGACAGGGAATGGGAGGTGTTGCTGGCTCTTTGCTTGTTCTTGAGACCCTTCTCCTCCCAATGGGTAGCCTTATCCAGCCTTGATATGAGAGTTTGTGCCTCCCTTTATTGTGTCCTGTTATGCTATCTTTGGTTGCTATCCCTGGGAGGCCTGCTCTCTTCTGAAGGGAAACAGAAGAGTGGAGAAAGGGGAAACTTCAGTCATATACTGTATGAGATTAGAATAAATTTCAAAAGAAAGAGAGCGTGTTATTGTGTAGCAAACACTCTTGTGGTTCTGAGGAGTTCAGTCTGTGAAGGGAAGAAGTAAGTAAGTACTTGGCTACCAAACTCTGGTCTACAGAGTGAGTTCCAGGACAGCCAGGGCTATACAGAGAAAACATGTCTCGAAAAACCAAAAAAAGATAGTGATCATTTATGTTTTTCTTTTTAAAGTTTTTATAGTCTGAGCTATTTAGAATACTTCAAGAAAAGAAAACACATAGGACTGTGGTGGTCATAATGGTAAAAGAAAGCATGGATAATTCTAACAAAGAAAAGTTAACATGGCAGCTATTGTTTAAGCTAGGAGAAATACAATGGAAAGAGATGATATACAAGGGATGCAGGAACTGGCTTAGGGTGCTCCCTTGTATAAAGTCTAACTAAGGATAATCAGTTAGACTTTATATAAAGCTATCAAACATAGAAAGCTCATAACCAAACCTCATCTTTATCCTATTTTCAATCTAGCAACACTACAGAAAAAAAAATAGTTTGGTGAATAACTGTGTCCTTCATTTAGCTTCACCAATTATTAAATCAGAACTATCAGTTTTGATAGACTGCTACAGTTACTGAATAGTATTGAGTCACTTGTCTTAAGATGGTATCCATGACACTATCTATTATAACATATTGCTTCCATTTAAAACTAGTAAACAATATCACGATATTATCAAGTTTTTGTGTCTAGCTTATTCTGCAGTAGTCATGGTTGTCACAATTATTACTACTAAGTTTTTTTTTTTAGTTTTATTGCATTATGAGGAAAGTTACATGATTTCAATTTATCTGAATTTGTTAAAATTTAAAAACATATTTTAAGTAAATAGAATTATATCACATTCTTGTTTTCCTTTTGTACCCCAACTCCTCCCAAAGATCCTCCCTTCAATACCTACAATATCTTTTTTTGTCATATTCTTTAAAATTTATAAAATATTGTAACAATAAAAATGAGTACTATAAAAGTTGTTTGATATAAAACAATAATCAATTTAACAGTCTTATGTAGATGCTTGTCTATGGCAATACTAAAAATATATGTTTTTCTTGATATAAATTTTAAATAACTCCAAACATATTAACTGTATTCAAAATAATACATCACTACTAATATTTCCTTAAATGAACATAAATATATAAAGTGTTTTTGTTTGTTTGTTTTATATTTAGTAGAGCTTAAAATCTTGGCTCTTACTACAGTAACTTGATACAAGAGTTACAAACGTCAAGCAAAGCAGTCAGTCTTACTCTTATATACCCAAAAGAAATGTAGACAATTAAATTGGAAGGGGGTTTGTAAGAGAACAACTACTAAGTTCTTTATTATCATGCTGACTATAATTTAGAATTGGCTTTTAGAAAATACTTCCACATGCATCATTATATTTTGTTGTTATTTCCTCCCCAACTGCCATCCCCACTATTTTCTCCTTTCTATTAGTCATTCTCTTTCCCCAAATAGTCCCCCTTCCTTCTACCATCATGCCATATATCCTAATATCCACTCTTACCCCTTACCCTTTTAGACTTCTTCTTCCCTTTCTGCTTTCTTGTTCTACACACGTACAAAACACATGCACACACACATATGTATATACACATTCACACACACATATGCACATACATGCACACACTCACGTGTACACACACACACACACACACACACACACAAACTTAGCCCTAGATTCCATATGTAAGATAAAATACATCATATTTGTCTTTGGGAGTCTAGTTTACTTCCCCTTAATGTGATTGTACAATTGTGATATTAAAAAACAATGACCCAACATATACTAATCAGCATTCGTCTATCAAAAGACTGTTCTACCCTCAACATCATTCCAACCTCAACATTTTTATATATTATCTGGGTAAGTGGTACACATCTGTAAATCCAGCACTCAGAAGGCAGAGGCAGGAGGATCAGGAGTTCAAGGCCAGAATGAACTACATGAGAACCCCTTCTCAAAATAAAAAATTAAGTGCCAACAGAGACTTAACAAATTCTTCTAAAAAATCAGTTAGAATTTCTGTACTCTGACTTTTTAAAATTCATATAATGTAAAACTAAGCATATTAAAGTGTATAATTCGGACATACACGTTCACAGTATCATGCAGCCA